>JACYXH010000160.1:802500-815000 GCA_026745465.1 Lota lota
CAATGGAGGAGGAGCCTTCCTTCACACGTCTAAGCACATCCCCCATAGGATTCCCTTTCGCTGTATCACATAACATATGACCCCCAGTAAAGTTGTTGTGTTTCTGTGCTGCGGACTCTTAATGTCTCTATGCCTATGTTCGTTATATAGTTATATATTAGTTTCCAGGCTCGGTTATCTCTGTGATCTTGGCATGCTGTTGAAACAGCTGGGAGATTTCGTTTAGTGGTCTTTTTGGAGAAGATAGTATTATTATTATTTTTTAAATCAGAATACATTTTCCGTTCAAGGCTGCTGTAGGTAAGATTGAAAAGTTATAAAGAGAGCGAGAGAGAGCAGAAGAAAGCAAGCTTTTCAAACTAAACAACCCCAAAAAAATGGTCCCCTCCCTCTCTGCTCCCTCGCTCCTTTCGTTCTCCGGCATTTAGAAGTGATGCGGTTCACCTGTTATTGACAGGCGAGATGGATTCCCCGAACAGGGAAGATAAGGTCAGAAATAAGCCGGGAGCGTTTCAAAATCGAAACTGTCACAGGCAGGGGCAGTCAACTCAAAACATATACTCACAGAGGATTTCACTCACTAATAGCTGACAGATTTATATTGCACTTCTAAAAAATATTATAGCTCTTAAATCTTTAAATCTCTAAACCTACAGCCCCTTTAATTTCCACGATTCAATAACATTTCTCTGCAGCTGTCTTACAAGGCAACACCCGTTATCATGTACCAAGTTGCCCTTAAGTTCAAGTTCCAACCTGGTGAAAAAACAAAACGCCGGCTCATGATGTAATGATGGCAAGTGTTAAAGGATCACACTTTAACTAACCTGCCTCTGTTCTTTAGCTCCCACTAATAAGATCACTTAACTTGATCTAGAACCATTAACAACTGAGGTTATATGCTTGTCAAAATAACAATGTACACCACACGTAACTTTAGGTTAGGGAATGTTTTTATTAAAGTAGACCCAACATGACCCAAATTAATAGAAAAAAACGGTTGTTATGATATTTAGTAATGCGTCAAGAGGAAAACTGGCAAACCAAGTTTTCTTACATAGCTCGCTGCACCATTTACTATAAGTGTGCTGAGGTCAGAGTTAGTCCAGGTTCAGCAAAATAAAAGGTCCAGGTACAAGATAACAGGATATCAGCCTCTCCAGATGATTCCCTCATTCAACATCCCCCTAATCTCCATCTACTACGGTGTATACTGCACTTTTTCTAACTCATCTTCCCTAAACAACATTTATTACTTACAAATGTTTGCCTCTTCTGCATAAGTAATTTACCCCTCATAGAAACAAAGGTGAGCTTTGGTTCAAATGGCTGACATTTGAATACATTTACATAGTATATGTATTATAATTTATCTCTGAGTTTGTTGACTGATAAGAGTAGCAGTTAATGGGTGATATTTTCTGCAGTAAATAAATGTCTTCTTTTGGTATATTGCTTTCAAATGACATCCGATGATGGCACTCTAAGATTGTTCAGATTGTCGTAGTAAGTGCACAAAATCCAGGTGGACGATTTCAATGTGCATGAATTCTTCTGCAAATTATCCAGTTAGAAATTAAAGAAAAATCAAAGAATATTCTCAAATAATCTTATTTGGTTATAATTCCAAAGCCTTGGAAGGCTTCTTCCACTATTGACATTGACATTTATGTCACCACAGTCTGGATTTCAATCTCGGACAAAGAGAAGCTTAGCTTAATCAATCCATTTGCTCCTTTCTTGATCAACAGTTAATTTCCAATAGTCCATGTTCGCGCTTGGGTCAGAGTGATGGCAAGCTTCTCTATGGCTGTCAGAGTCCTGGAAAACCTCTCAATGGCTCTTTTTCTTTGATTTACGCTTACTCTCTTTAAACCTTTTATCATGCTCCTCCTTCTCGGTTTCCTGTTTCTTCTTCTCCTTCTTCTTCTCCTCTTTTGCCTCCTTGTATTTCCAGATGGGAGGCTCCAGGTAACCCTTCTGCTTCTTCTTCTTCTTCTTCTCTTTCTTTGGTGTGGGCTCCCCGGATCTGGTCACCTCTATCCTGGGGACAAAGCCAGAGGGGAATATGTTGTTCTGCCGTATCATGCTGCGGGGCATGAAGCTCCTCATGGAGGACATGGTGCTCTCCCTGTGCTCCTGGCAGCAGGAGGTCAGGCACACAGAGCGGCTGGACCGGTGCGAGGCCGAGGTGACAGAGCCGTTACTGTGGCACACGCTGCCCTCCTCCAGCTCCTCGCTGCTGTGCCTGGCCAGCAGCTCCGCCACCGCCAGCCGTCGTTTGCCAATCTCCGGCGGGCTGGTGGGGCATAGAGGCCGACAGCCCGTGGCCACCAGTGGGCTGTGGATGCTGGTGGTGATGCGGACCAAGTGGTCCATCACTCCGTTGTCCCGGGGGTCGTGAGGGAAGGTTATGGTGAAGGTGTCCTTGATTTTCTGGCTAAGCTTCTGGCTGTTTGTTTTGGACACGGCGGCTCTGGCCACCAGGTGGCGCAGGTCTGGCCACTCGGGAACGTAGCTCTCACAGAACTGCTCGGCCAGCGGATGGGCCTGGAGACGCCGCAGCCTGTTCAGAGTCTCAAACCTTCCGGTCTTTAAGACCCAGTCCTTCAAACCCCTTCCCCGGGACAGGTCCATCGCATTTATGTCCGCACCTGGACATTCAAAGGTGGAGGTAAGAAAAGGTGATGAGTCATGTTAGGTTAAGATTCTATTCAATGTGAATGCATCAATGTATTGTTTCGATTCTGGAACATCATGGCATTGAATTCAATAGATTAATAACATATACATATGACAGTTTGACAGTTTGCTAGACTAACCAGACTAACCAGACTATTCAACATTCAGTTGAATGCAGCTAATGAAGGTTTGTAAAAGTGACTTTTGACGTTTTTTGAGTGAGTAAAAAAAGGTAAAAGGTTTGTCGTAGTTTTGTCTATGTTGTGTTCCATAAACCAAGCAAGCCACGATTATCAACCCTATTCAGATGTAGGCTATTTTGCTCATGGTCACTAACATTGGCCAATTCAATATTAGATATATTGACGCATAGCCATGCTCCTTGATGGCTACATGTTGTGTCTCAATCTTGCTGGAGAAAACCTGTGTTGTTCATGAGAGGTCTGGCTCTTACCGTGCATGAGTAGGGCAGCTACACAGTCCTCGCGTCCTTGTAGCCCTGCCTTGATGAGAGCCGTAAAGCCACGGGGATCCCTCAGCTCCGTGTCCACGCCAGAGTAGTAGTTCATGATGTAGTTAAGGATGGAGACAAACCCTGGATCATGACAGAAACACCATGTGATCAATCACACCAGCAAAAGAAATGTGTGGCTAAGATACAGGTAGTACGCTATACAGTGTTAGCTGATATAGTTAATTATGTTGTGTTAAGCGAATATAGGTAGCTATATAGTGGCCATGATACAATGTTTTCCTACCTGCCTGGGCTGCGATCATCAGTGCAGTATTTCCATCTGCATCTTGGTGATTGATGTCAATGAGCGGACATACATGGAGCGCATACACAATGTCCAAGAAACCTTTGGCCACAGCCACCATAAGGCCGTTCTGAAGGGGAACAGATCAAGATTTTGATGAAGATGCATCATATTATATTGATTATATTGGGCTCATTCACACTGCACAGAGTACACAGGCATACATTTAAAACGTTTTGAAGATATGGAGTTCCATCTACAACTCAGGTCAGGACCTACAGCCTATTCCAGCTCACTGTAGACACAACCTGAACGTTTGTGAGTAGTTTAATGTCCAACAGGCCTAGTCGTTTGGAAATTGAATTGGATTCAAATTGGATGCAGACTACACAAAACGCTTAGACTACATCTGCATCCAGTCTGCGCACCCTGCCATTGATGTCCAGTTCCATGGCCTGTTCCTTGGTGACTCCTTCCTCCAGGAATCTCTGCAGGGTCCCGGCTTTGTTCTGGGTGCAGGCCTTGTACAGCGTGTTGGCCTGCCCTTCATCTCCCTCTTCCTCCCTCTCGTAGTCCGGCAACACCGAGTCATCAGACAGCACGCTCCCCGAGTCGGACTCCTCTTCATCCACCCAGCACTCGTGGTCCTCCGAGGGGCCGCTGCCCAGGTGGGGGTCATCGCTTGCTGTGGCCATGGGGCTGGACCCTATAGGACACTTAGGAGACACGACTGTGGGGCCCCCACAGTTCTGTACGCCCTCTGTGGAGACAAACACCACCACCAACAGCTGTAGCTGGTAGGCTTACACATAAGCAACATTCTGACCCAAATCGAAGACAAGGGCTCACATGCAAATCCTTTACCTGGAGCTTGTCAGAATATAAATACAAGCACACAGGCATGCTTGTAAGGACTCAGGTCTTATAAATAGACCGTGGGACCTCAGAAAGCAAAGGCAACATGTAAAAGAGGATGTAGCTGAGCTGTGCCACGTGCCTCAGTACATGTGCCACCTGTTACTAAACAAAGGAAGATTATGGCTACTGACCTACTGCCTGCAGAATCTCAACTTCAAGTACATCATTTAAATACTGAGATTGTATGGACTGGGCATCTCTTTTGAATATAGTTATTGTGTATGTGAGTGTAAGATTTATTGTTGAACTAGACCATATTGCTTGAGCAGTGAGAGCAAGCTGGCAGCAGAATCTGTCAGAAAGGCTTTTCAACCATACAACTTGAATGGTGATATGGTCAAAATAATGTGGTTCTACCAAAGGCATATACAGATGAACATACTATAAAGAGATGTACATTTAGATGCACATTTAGAGCTAAATTTTAAAACGACAACATGAGCTCTCTTTTATTCTATTACGCCTGAAAGACTATATTTAGCACTGTATTCAATTCAGTTTCTGTTGAAGTGTTTATGTATGTGTGAGATAGATGGATGGATGGATGGACAGATTGATGGACAGATGGATATAGATGGATGGATGGATACACATAATACTACTACATTATCCTACAACCTAACATAAATGAAGGATGGATTAGGCTGATTAGGCTGCCTCCCTTCATCCCATCACCAATGACACTGAAATGGCACACATGATCACTTCATAGAAACTCATTTAGTCATTTGACACATCCATCACTCTGCAGTCATTGGGTTAGACGTGAGTAAGCTGAGTAAGCTTCATTAAAATGCTAGAAGGAAGAGCTCCATTACTTTAATCCTGTAAAGCAACATTTTCATTCCAGCACTATTGTTGTTGTTGTTGTTCTCTCTGTAGAAGGGAGAAGATCGCTATCACACAATCCATGTTCCCTTCTTCCTGCCGCTGCATTCACACACTCACACACAAACAGACCCCCCCATACACACACACAAACACTCATTCACACACACACACACACACACACACACACACACACACACACACACACACACACACACACACAAACTCACTCATACATACACACACACTCGCTCTCACACACAAATACACACATACACACACCCCATATACACACACAAACACTCATTCACACACACACACACACACACACACACACAGACACTCACTCTCACACACAAATACACACAAACACACCCCATACACACACAAACGCTCACACGCACGCACACACACACACACACACACACACACACACACACACACACACACACTGTGCTGAGCCTACTCCCTTAATAAAAACAATGTGTCTGAGTTGGAGTAGTGAATATGTTGAACAGATGCTAATAATGGTACAGTGATAATGGGTTAAGCGTGTATAAAAATAAGGGTAAGGGTTTGGGTGTATATAATAATAAGGGGTTAGGGTTAAGGGTTAGAGTTAGAGTTAGTTAGATAATGGCCTTACCATAAAAAGAGTAAATCCAGTTTTAACTCTACTTCCCTTTGTCCGTCAGGTTACTGTCAGGTTACTGTCAGAGCATCCCCATGTGCTGAGTATCTTCCTTTAGCCTACTCTTAAACCAGATTAGTATCTCAACGTTAGTCCTAGCTGTAGCCCTCCTCCTGCTGCCTCCCTGCTGCTTAGCTCCCCAGATCGGCCCTCGATCCTGACAGGTCCCAACATAGACTCTGCTGGCCTAAGTCAGGCAGAAGGGCCCTGCACTCTCATCCCGCTTATAGGAGGATTTGAGGATTAACAAGCGAAAAAACAGACAGCAGTCAATCTGGGACCCCTTGCAGCTAGTTAGCAAGCTAAATTAAGACTTTTTACTGCTCGGAAGCTTGCTCTCTTTGATCTGCCACACACTCCCTCTTCTCTTTTATTCCCCCTCTTCCTCTTTCTCACTTGACAGCCCTCATTCAACAGCTTTCTCACAATCTGTCCATCCCAGCTCTCCCTCTCTCTCTCTTCCTCTCTCTCTCTCCCTCTCTCTCTCTCCCTCTCTCTCTTCCTCTCTCTCTCTCTCACACTTCATCTCTCTCTCTCTCTCTCTCTCTCTCTCTCTCTCTCTCTCTCTCTCTCTCTCTCTCTCTCTTCGTCTGTTGTCAGAGCAAGTCTGGCTGTCCAACATTCACACTCTGACTGATTCAGACAAGCTACAGCCCCACAATCTGTTTCTGCTGCTCTAGTTCTGGTGAGGTTCCCCCCACTGCCTGGACAACCCGAACCGGGTCTGTGTGAGAATGAGTTCACTTTGTTTTCCCATGAAAATCCTTTTTGCATGGACAACAAACCAACCCTGCTGTTAATCTGGCAGTAACTATTCCCATCTTTGTAATAATATGTTTGTATAGGGCATTGTGCAATATTCTTGGTGTGTATGTTGTGGTGTATATGAATTTGCATGTGCTACTGAATGATAACTGTAGTTTGATTGCACGTGTATACAGATATATTGTGTGTCTGCATAGCGGCTGTTTGGTGTTCTCTTCACAATTATTTATAAGATATCCGCAGAGATGTTCACAAACAGGTTGGATTTGCAAACAGACTGATATTGTAAAAGGGGTTTGTTTAACAACATATTCAACAAGCTGTGAAAACAAATCTGAGAAAGCGTAGTTTGCCGAAACAGACACATCTAAATAGACTTACAGACGTCAGTGTTAATCTTTTAAATTTTGCTACCGTTACTGCCGGGTCCGGATTTAGTCTCCCCCTTCTGGCCAAAATGGGGAGGGCAGGGAAAACGTAGCCATTTTTAGACCATACATCGACGTCACACATCAGGTAGGGGTGGGGTGGGGGGTCTAAATAGAATGAGGCTTTAAGTACTTTGGAGCTGTGGAAAAGAGCTGACCAATTTTAAAATACACCTAATTATATTGGATTAGTGTTAGTGAAATAAAGTCCCTGCAACTCTAAAACTAGTAACCCCCCCCCCCACACACACACACTAACACCAACCACCCCCCCAAACACACACACACACACACACACACACACACACACACACACACACACACACACACACACACACACACACACACACACACACACAAAGCCTAACCCCCCCCCCCCCCCATAAACAAACAAGTGTCGTCATTCGTTCAAACGTATCCTATATTATTTCAAGCACACCGAATCATTGTGTTTTATTCATAAATATAAATAAAAACACATTCCACAAATGAGTAAGTAAGCGGCTGCATGGGTCTTTTCTGTCGGCCTACGTGATGGCAGATTCAGAACAGTGGCGAGGAGACAGCTTGAGTTATGGCGTTTATGGTGGAACAAAACAAAAGTGGAAGCGCAGAGGAAGTTAGTCAGAGGAAAAGGAAGTTGGCTGGACACAACTATGAGGGTGTGGGGGCAGAACATTAAGAAGAACTTGGAGGGCAGCAACATAAGTGATTCTGGATTCAGTGTAGGGCTACAGGATACATTGGATATGAAGACTGAGAGTAAAATCGGTCTACCGGTAACTGTAAACCTACCCGGCAACACAACATAATACTTGCATTTTGTATATTGTGTTTATAATCCTTTCTTCCTCCCATTTGAAACGGTTGAAAGATACGAACGTTTTAATTTTTAATTTTTAGGATAAAATTTTGTGCTTCAACAGAATTTTTTATTTTGTTTCTTCACCAGCTGAGATAAAAGATAATAACCGAAAAAGGAAAATTGTCTACCATTGTTTACCACAAGAGGGCAGCAAAGCAAACACAACCCTCGGCAGTAGGTTTGCATTTCCACAATACGAAGCACATTACACTTGTTTATTTAATGGAAATCAGAATGCTTTCACAATAAGGCTGCTATTCTTTTCACTTATTTATAGAAGAAAAACCCCAAGAACCGCTCAGCTTCCCAGAACCTATTGTGACTCAATGTTCCTTTTCATGACCGCATGCCTTTTCCCTTTTGTAGTTGCAATATATAAATTTTTCTAAACAATTCAGGTATGAATCAGTGCAATAAGCTCACACAGTGCACAGTAGAGGCCAGTGATAGAGGGGGGACATCACATGAAAAGGGGAGGGGGAGACACTAACTTTAGCTAGCAAACTGATTTCAAAGACAGACATGTGTTGGGCTAATATTAGATTGTTCAGGACCACTCGCTTATAATACCGCTTGGCCTTGACTCACAGAACCTCTGCTATAATATTTTTCAGCTATGTGACAGAGTGACTAACTCCCCCGACCTCCTCCTTCACAGATACCATAATTCAGCTTCTTCTTCTGAAGAGTCTGTAAAGTTATACGAACCTGCGTGATGTAGGAACACTAAAAAAACATTTTTTGATGAACAGCAAGGACAAAGTGTAGGATAAATGGGTGCTCGCATTAGGATATTAGAAGCTAGCCTGAAATCGCAGCAAGTTGACCAAAGAACATGCAATAAAATACTGCATCAATCTTGGTTCGGTGAAGGATTTTCCCAGGAAGGTTCATTAATGACACAGTCTGTCTTTTAAGTCTTTCCCAGCAAACAGCTTGACAAGCTGCCCATTATTAGGTTGTCAATTATTCACAGTCACTTAACATTCACTGTTCAATATCTGTCAATAATAAACATTGGGTTTCCTGTAGGAGCTTGTTCTTTTGATGGCTTGATTACGTTGATATTTGCTAATACAAGGAAAGGCTGGATCTCTCTTTGTGAGTAAATGTGGTTATAATTTTAAAAGGAATTTGCTGACATGGTTATGAGCCCTGTGTAGACATTTAATTAGATGAACAGATTGTTTAGCAGACTATAAGTAGTAGGAGGGTTAGATGGTTGTGTATTGTTTAGCAGACTAGTGCTATTTAAGTAGGGGAGGGTTAGATGGTTGTGTATTGTTTAGCAGACTAGTGCTATTTAAGTAGGGGAGGGTTAGATGGTTGTGTATTGTTTAGCAGGCTAGTGCTATTTAAGTAGGGGAGGGTTAGATGGTTGTGTATTGTTTAGCAGACTAGTGCTATTTAAGTAGGGGAGGGTTAGATGGTTGTGTATTGTTGAGTCACTGGCCGATGACCAATGACTATTAGCTGAGGGTTATTTGATACACAGTCTTCTTACAGCAGATCCTTATGAGGCTTGATTTCAATATGGCTTGGTTTAGCTGCATGTACACACACGCACATACACACACACGCACACACACACGCACATAAACACACACACACACATACACACACACACACACACACACACACACACACACACACACACACACACACACACACACACACACACTATCCTGTGATTACGTCAACCCTATCAGCCCAAATCCTGTTTTCATAAATCATATTTAGCACAAGTACATCTGGGTGTGTATGCAGTTTTTACATTTTGTTATAGGAGTTGTGGTCTACTGTGTGTTCATACCATATTTGGGGCTGCTCCCTTGCTCTTAAGAGGTCACAGTAGAGGTAGGAGGAGCCAGCCTGACCCGTCAAGGTACTTCTGAGGGGAAATAATTGATTCCCTTCAGAGTAAAAGCAGACAAGCGTAGAAGATGGGTGGAGAAAAAAAGGAAGAGATTAAAGTAAAGATGGATGGATAGAAAGAGGAGAGTTCTGTTATGAGGGAGGGGGGTGGGGGGCTGTACTCAACAGCCAATGAAGGAGAAGCAATGAGCGGGGGGTGAGGTGGCCCTCAAGTCAGGCCACATTGCTGCAGCAGAAGTGGAGAGAAGAGAGAGGTCAGGCTGCAGGCCATATGGGACCAGGAGACTCTTGCACCATCACAATGGAAACAGAGAGAAAACACACACATGCTTTAGTCTAGTCTCTATGCAGGACTCTAGTCTGGTCTAGTCACCCTCGCCGAGCTATCAAGACATTGACCAAGACTACAGAACAGAGGAGTACTCTCGTGTGGTTACTACCACCTGTGCGCACAAGTGTGCATGTGTGTGTGTTTATGTATGTGTGTGTTTGTGGGCATGTACAGCAAGCAGAGCCAGGAGCACGGACAGAAGACTTGCTTTGGGACTGCGGCCAGAGCCTGTTCCCGCATCCAGACGAAAACATACCTCGCCTCCACGATCAATTATTCATGTGTGTGAAAGTTCCTGTGGGTCAGGGCCAAGCCTAGGTGGCTGCTCTACTCCTCTCTGGCACGCTGCCACTGCTGCTGCAGCTCTGAGACACAGACGCCTGGACACGGACGGACAGACAGACAGAGAGAGTCATAGTAAGAGAAAGAGTGTGTGAGCGTGAGAAGAGAGAGAAAAAGAGACTGTAGGAGATTACAACAACAAAATACAACAGCAGCAGAAGAGGAAAAGAACCCAAACGGCCAAAATAGCAGATTCCAGGAGGAGGGTTGTGTGTGTGTGTGTGTGTGTGTGTATGTGTGTGTTGTATATCTTCGTTGAGAGGATGAAGGCTTTGCAGAAGAACCAGGGGCGTACTGACCAGATGCTGGGAGCCATGGCAGATATCTTAACATCATTAGCCATCCCTAATCAGCAGTGGGTGAGTGGAAGGTCTTGTTTTTCTAGTGTCCACAGTGTGAAGAGTTAACTCTAGTCTGTGTGTGTAGGCACTGGTCATCTAGCAATATATAGCACACAACTTCAATGTAAAATCGCTGGTAATACTAATGCCTTCTGTTATCATCTCCAAATGGGCATGAAAAACCTAGCAGGGCTAATGGCATTTAAAAAACGTTAGCGTGTGTGTGTGTGTGTGTGTGTGTGTGTGTGTGTGTGTGTGTGTGTGTGCGCGCGAGAGTAATCCTAATTGTAGAATAATGGACCCTCTAAAGTCTTCCTGGATTGATAATGGGCATGACCTATATAAACGGAAGACATAGCAGTAAGGGGAAAGTGGAAGAAAGAACGAGAGATGGATGTCTCTCGTACGTGTTAGTCTCTCTCTCTCCAGCGCTACAGAACTTGTTGTTGAGACACAGGAAGCAGGGGAGCAGCGATCAAGACCTTTGCCATCGGTTCAAGAGCTTTAGTGCAGACCGACACCCAGAAGTCCCCCCTGCTCTCTGCACGTCAGTGGCTCTGAACAAACAAATACTGAGACCACACATAGAAAGTAAGGAAAGAGTACAGCAAGTAAAGAAAGTAAAGAAAAAATACAGAAAGTAAAGAAAGAAAAGAGATTTTTTTAAAGTGTGAAGTGGATGCAGCTGAAAAATCCTGTTCCTTCAAGAAATGAGTCTGGCTGGTCGGGTTTGGAACTCTAAATAACTTTCTTATCTTAAGACTTTTTTTGTTTCAACCTCCAGTGAGAAATGAAACCATTTGAATACAGAAAATGCAGTTTCCAACCTTGCATTTGAAGACTCCGACTGTGAACTGTTCTTTGCTATATTGCAGTAAACAGTAATCTACAATTTGCAAGTTCCACAAACTATGCTAGAAAGAGCTGTGGCTTTCTCTTTCAGAGTTTGCCTTGGAAAACTGCCTATTTTGAGGAGTGATTTCCTTCCAAGCAGACAGCAAGTAAACCTAGAACAGTGATTATAATCTTTCTTAGTCCCTGCAGAAAAGTGATAATTTCCCTGGACTCCATTAACCCTTACGCTGAATTCTACGCTGCAACCCTTACACACTCATTCGTTAATCAGCCATTCTTCCCCATCCCACTGCCCTAGCAACTTCTTCATCACCCTTTACTGACTAATAATGGAGATAAATAATGAATAGCATAGTGTCTATAGAGTGTTTGACAGACAAAAGGAATTGGGTTTGATCCCCAATGTCCGCACTCTACCTGTAAGGCATCCCAGATCAATCCCAAAACCCTTATCTGCTCCTTATTGACATGGATCCTAAACGCTGTAAGGCACAGTATAAAAGCATCTGCTAAAATGACTGACTAGCAATGGGAAGTATGAGCGTTGTGTAAGACTCTCTGTACGTTTTCAGCTCACAGAGGGAGGTGAAGGTGAAACCCCAGTGAGAGAAGAGGGCTCCTCCGTCCAGGGCCCTTGGGGGTCGGTGGGGCTGGACTGGGACCAGGACCCCCCAGAGGATTCAGACAGGAGGGAGAGAACAGGTAAGACCTGTCGCTGTGCAGTGAGCTTTGACAGACAGGTCTGTTGAAACACTGGGGCTTGACAAACGAGTCTGAACTCTTTTGTTGACAATGGAAACGCAAAGCACATGATTGTTTTG
>JACYXH010000160.1:820000-862500 GCA_026745465.1 Lota lota
TTTCATAATAGGAGCAATGTCTCTGAATGTGAGGCCCAGATTCAGACTCAATTTAGGTCACTTTTCCTCCTTCAAAAGCATGTATCAAGCAAGGGTTGATGGTTTCACAGCCAAGTTGGAAGAAGATAACTGAACAGGGGGGGAAGTCTTAGTAGATGATTCAGTTGGATGCAGTGGAGGAGAGGCTCTGTCGTTTTTACACCACCAGCTGGAAACAAGAAGAGAAGGCAGAAGGTGAAAGGATTTGGTGTTGCCAGGAATTCTCTTTAGAAGTTCATGGGGTTTTTACCTGTTTATGTATGGGTGTGTGTGTGTGTGTGTGTGTGCATGTGTACACACACAAACACAGTCACTCTTCTATACAGAACAGGGAAGAGGAAACTGGACAGGGCAGTTAGGCTGAAACTTCAGCTCTGATGGTTTAATTATAGCAGTACAGAAGACCAGAACACCCCCACTCTCACACACACACACACACACACACACACACACACACACTGAAAGTTTGACTTTATTGGCACTCAGCTTAGGGTGGCCGAGAAAGTACGAGAGAGATAGAGAATGAGCAAGAGAGAGACTAAGAGAGAGGGAGAGAGAGAGAGAAGAAGATGATTTGCTGCGATTTCCATTGTCTGATTGGGTTTTATTGAGACCAGATCTGCGAATACTATAATACCGTGATAGTCTGTACATCTAATATACTAACTTCAGAATCCAGAGTAATTATCCATTTCAAGAGAACTTTGTATTTAAGTCGCTTCACAGTATCCATAATAGATGAGACACTTTATGATTATTATGTCATTATTCACTGCTCTTTTCGATTATGTGTTTACCTGCAATGGGACATCCCAGGCTTTCAGAGGATATACGATATGGGAAGAGAGAGAGAGAGAGAGAGAGAGAGAGAGAGAGAGAGAGAGAGAGAGAGAGAGAGAGAGAGAGAGAGAGATATCATAAATCCGTGGGGGTAGAGTGTCCTGAAACCAAGTATGACCAAAAGAGGCTGGACTGGTCTGTAGAACAGAGACCCTAGAGCACTAGGCCTGGAGTACATCTTCAGCCTGGGAACGGAGAGTCTTCAGTCGAAGGAGAGTAGCATGTATGTATTCGATTATTCACGCCTCACCTCACATCAACCCCTCTCCTCTAGTCTCCTCCCTTTCTGAAATCTCACAGAGATATGGAAGAGCTTTTCACGTCTCCTGGGCCAAAATCAAAGGTTTTGCCCTCTTTTGAGGGAATGTTACTTCAGTTATTACAATATGGTGCAGGGACGAGGGGTAAGACGAGGATAGAAACACCCATTCCATTTCTCTCACTGTTTATTTGATGGGTCTGCATTTGAAATCTTAGTATCCTTATGAGGGTTATAGTTATATATGACATTCTTTGTACTGGCCAATATTTTGATGAACTGTGAGGCATAAAATCCAGCACTCTCTTTCAAGTTTGTACTGTAATTGCTGAGCTAATATTTACGTGTCTACAGGAACGTAACGTAACAGGTACAGATGCCCTCTACTGGATGGTTGGTAGAAGCACAGGTGACGTCAACAACTGATAGTTTGATAATACATGTGATTAAACATGTGATTATATGTGGGATTATACATTTTTTCTGAATACATCTCAGTAAGATGTGTGCCACTGTGTGTGCATGCTTTTCAATGTCTGCATCTATGTGTGTGTGTGTGTGTGTGCATGTGTGTGTGTGTGTGTGTGTGTGTGTGTGTGTGTGTGTGTGTGTGCGTGCATGCGTGCGTGCGTGCGTGCGTGTGTGTGTGTGTGTTTGTGGTGTTTGTGAGAGTAAGTGTGTAAGTGTATGTGTGTGCGTATCAGAAAGTCTCACACGGTAACACTCAGGCTTCTATCCATTTTCCTTCTCCTGCGGTCGGATGATGGACGGAGTACTTTCCGGACGGGGCTGGTATATGTGCCATTGTAGCAGTATTAGGTGGTGCACCCTGGAGAGAGAGAGAGAGAGAGAGAGAGAGAGAGAGAGAGAGAGAGAGAGAGAGAGAGAGAGAGAGAGAGAGAGAGAGAGAGAGAGAGAGAGGGGGGGGGTGTAGACTGAGAGGAAGGGTCACGGTATGAAGGGAGGTGGTGTGATACCCTTAGCATACTGCTAAGTGATGATCTCAGACTGAGAGGAAGTGTACTGATGATCTCACACACATTACTGAGTTGTAATAACCCAGAGCCTTTCCTGCTGGTTGGGATTAAAAAAAAAGAACGATAAGAACAACAACTAGGTGCAGCTATTAAACCTTCAGCATGACATCACCACCCTTGGGCTCCTTGCCCTTCTGTTGCTAATGTCTAGTCTTATTTTTCTTTCTTGTTCTTTTCTGCTGCAATGTGTAGCATATAAACCTCCTTATTGACACTGTGTGTTAGCATGTAAACCTCCTTATTGATACAGTGAGTTAGCATGTAAAACTACTTATTGGATACAGTGTATTAACATGTAAACCTCCTTATTTGACACTGTGAGTTAGCAGGTCAACCTCCTTATTGGATTCAGCGGGTTAGCATGGAAACCTTCTTATTGATACAGTGGGTTAGCATGTAAACATCCTTATTGATACAGTGGGTAAGCATGTATACCTCCTTATTGATTAAATGGGTTAGCATGTAAACGTCCTTATCGATTCAGTGGATTAGCATGTATATGTCCACTGTATATATTGCTACAGTAGGTTAGCATGTAGTAACCTTATTGGATACCGTGGGTAAGCATGTAAACATCGTTTTTGGTACAGTGTGATTCATCCTATAGGGAAGCTGCGTGGGTCAAGTTCATGACTCATCATTTTATAATGCGATAAATATGGAGAAAGTTCTGCTGGAGGACCAAAGGAATTTGTATAAAGCATTTTTTATGACATGGCAATACACATAACAGTCGAATAATAGAAATCAAAAAATGTATATAAAATATATAAGGCTGGAAAACAATAAATCGCTACTGCATGAGGGCATGGACAGGAGATGGTACCTACAGATCTGTCTCTCACATTATCTTACAGGAGACGGTACTTACAGAGCTGTCTCTCACATTATCTTACAGTAGACGGTACCTACAGATCTGTCTCTCACATTATCTTACAGGAGACGGTACCTACAGATCTGTCTCTCACATTATCTTACAGGAGACGGTACCTACAGAGCTGTCTATCACATTATCTTACAGGAGACGGTACCTACAGAGCTGTCTCTCACATTATCTTAGAGGAGACGGTACCTACAGAGCTGTCTCTCACATTATCTTAGAGGAGACGGTACCTACAGATCTGTCTCTCACATTATCTTACAGGAGACGGTACCTACAGAGCTGTCTCTCACATTATCTTACAGGAGACGGTACCTACAGAGCTGTCTCTCACATTATCTTAGAGGAGACGGTACCTACAGAGCTGTCTCTCACATTATCTTAGAGGAGACGGTACCTACAGAGCTGTCTCTCACATTATCTTACAGGAGACGGTACCTACAGAGCTGTCTCTCACATTATCTTACAGGAGACGGTACCTACAGAGCTGTCTCTCACATTATCTTACAGGGGACGGTACCTACAGATCTGTCTCTCACATTATCTTACAGGAGACGGTACCTACCTAGCTGGCCTGAGTACAGGGTGGTCGGCATTTACACGGTTATTCACCCTCCCCGTGTGTATGTTTATGCTTTTGATTGTGTATTTCTGAGGCAGGATAAAACAGCACTTATGCACACACACGTAAGCACACACGCAAGCACGCATATGTATGCACACACACGTAAGCACACACACAGACACACACACACACACACACACACACACTAAATCAATGAACTGCAGCATTGTGACATGTGATCCTCATTAGCCTCTCCCCTGGCCCCTCTATCAAACCAAACACAACAGTCAATATGGAGCACCCCCACCACACACACACCACAGCCCCAGACTAGCCATTCCACTCTTATCCTCACCCCTAGAGGCAGAGGTGGTGCTCCAGGACTCATAAGAACACTCCTATTGCTTCCACTCATGGACTCACGATACTGAGAACAACTTTTAAACACAGAGACGTCTGCAATTATGTATCAATAGGTGTTCTGGGGGTCGAATGAGAGAGAGAGAGAGAGAGAGAGAGAGAGAGAGAGAGAGAGAGAGAGAGAGAGAGAGAGAGAGATACACATAGGGGAGAAGAGCTGGACAAAGGGGGATGAATTAAGTTGAGGTGGGGTGGGGACGGGTGGAGGACAGAAAGAGAGAGAATATAAGCAGAGCAATAGGAACCTTATCCTGGAATAGCCAGCAACTAGACTCCACCCCTCCCCCCTCTTCCCCCCTCTCCCTCCCTCTCTCTGACTGTGTAGCCCTCCCTCTCTCTCTCTCTGTGACTGTGTAGCTCTTGCTCGCTCTCGTGCGCTCTGCGCGAAGCCGACTCCCAGTCTGTCATTTGACCAGGCAGTTCACAGAAGCGAGAGCTCAGCAACTCACAAGAAAAACTGAGAGAGAGAGGGCGCGAAAGAGATAGAGAGAGAGAGAGTGACAGAGAGCGAGAGGGAGAGAGAGAGAAGGGGGGGTCAAGGCTACAAGAGGAGGAACCACCTGATAGCAAGCTGCCTGGATTCTCTACATGGCTTTGGGGAAGAAGAAAGAAAACAACACAACAATACAAGCACAACTCTAAAAGCCGACGGCATGGATTTCATCTCCTGAGCTAATTCACGGCTGTTATTTCTTCAGTCGGTGGAGTTTGTGTGGACTATGACACTCTTCTGCTACGGCCCTCGACTGGGAAGAGGATCCCTCCGGGACGGTTTGTAGACCACCCCCCCCCCCCCCCCCCCCCCCACCCACCCACCCACCCCCCCGGACTATCAGCCTGCTCCCCTTCCATGTGTTCAGTGGAGAGTTAGAGAGAGTTAGAGGAAAAGAGAGAGAAAGAGAGGGCGAGAGGAGACACCGGGTGTGTGTTGGGTCATGCCCACCTCTCTCTGCGGGGTCAGCAGCATCCAGACGGGTTCAGCATGAAGGGGGGTCGATACCCTCCCCACCAGCGCGGCCATCAGCGCGGCTGTGGCTGCCAACGTTTGTTCTGTAAAGTCCTGGCCAAGTGTGGCTGCTGCTTCGCACGCGTCAGAGGTCAGTCTAGATCTATCTGAACACACACACACACACACACTCACATACACACACACACATGCACAACCAAATTATGCTGTTGAGTGATTTTGATTAGTGGTTTCATTTAGGTTAATAACTTCTGTTCATGAGTCCTGGTTATTTATGTTAAGACAATGTTTGTATCGATGTTTAAGTTTGCAGTGTGGGTGTGTGCGGGTGTGTGTGTAAGTGTGTGCTTTAATGCATAGTGCGTGTGCACATGTGCATGTGTGTGTGTGTGTCTTTGTTTGCTGAACAGTAGAATCAATAACTCACAACACTTAACTCTTAAAGCTACTTCTCTCCTCCCCTCTGACAACCTGAAACAGAGAGAGAATGGCGTGGGTGGGGGGGAGTGTGTGTGTGTGTCTCTCTCTCTCTTTTTCTCTGTCTCACTCTGTCTCTCTGTCTCTCTCTCTGTCTCACTCTCTCTCTCACTCACTCTCTCTCTCTCTCTCTCTCTCTTTCTCTCTCTCTCTTTGTTTCGCTGATGTTGGCTACGGTGAAGCATGGAAAACAGCTCTCCCTCACAACAGCGTGGTTGAGTTGAAGCAGCGGGGGGCAACTGATATGGAATAACAGTAGAGAGAGAGAGAGAGAGAGAGAGAGAGAGAGAGAGAGAGAGAGAGAGATAGAGAGTGTACTTACTAAATCATATTTATAATACTTAACATGTACATATGAACCTGAATGTAATGTCACTTCCTGTCCTGAACAAAAACGCTCTCTCTCTCTCTCTCTCTCTCTCTCTCTCTCTCTCTCTCTCTCTCTCTCTCTCTCTCTCTCTCTCTCTCTCTCTCTCTCTCTCTCCCTCTCTCTCACTTATCCATATGTGTGCTTATGTCTGTGTGCGTCCCCCCGGTGTCTTCTACATACTCTACCCCATGCTTATAATCTCCATCACTATGGCTTAGAGGCAAAGTTAAAACAACAAGCCTTCCTATTGGCTGTGTTGCTGTGCTACCCCCAGCATAGTGGCGCTCTGCATGTACATTCCCCTGTACGAGCCTGTATCATCCCCCTCACACTCTGTACATAGGTGGGGGGGTGGGGGGGGGGGGGGGGGGGGGTGGGCACCGTGGCAGGTTTCAATATTATTGGCCCATAGTCTTGGATACATACCTCAAATGCCTCTGGTTTAATCTGTTATGTAATGGATATTGTGTCTTTTCCATCGCCTGTGGCAACCCACCTTCTTATCATGTTATTGCAGCAGTAACAGCTGCATTGAGAAAAGTAAAATAAAACCTACGCCTACATGCATGGTGAAGATGAATTAGTTGTTTATTTGTGTTGCTCAGAACAAACAGAGCCTTCATTTGTCGAATCAGTTCGAACACAAACATTATGTTTTTTGTAACATAATGGAACGTTATGTTATAAAACAACGTTTCTTGGAATACGCAACTTGAGAGAAATCCATTTCTCTCCAGTTGTTATGATTGTTGCTCAAGGCAGGAGAGAGCGATAGCTTCTAAACTCTTCTCTCAAATATAATCCATGCTATTCTATACGATATATTTACTATATGCAGATTAATCACAGTCAACATTCCAGGGTCTGGCTCTACCCAAGCATTTCTGATCATCAGATTATATAAAGAGCAATCTTTTTTTCTACAAACGTTTCATAAATAATAATTTGGTACCGTAGGATCCTTCCCGGTATTTCATCACAGGGTCCAGAATGTAGTTTTTGTCGACGAAGAGCAGGGTTCCAATAGGCTAGCCCGTGTGCCGAGCAGGGTTCAACCAGGGGATCCCTGCTGGTAATGTTGTGGTGTTTGGAGGGTAAACAGTGATGATGATAGGGGTCTGAGCCAGCCAGACGCGGACCCTCAGTAGCTCATTGACCCCCTCCCCTTGGGAGAGTTGCTGCTCATTCCATTGGACAGGAGAAGGGGGTTAGTGTATATTAGTGTAAGCTAGTATGGTTAGTTTGGCTACATGCGTTACTTACACGGACCGGGGGAAAGAGAGAAGGGTATGGCGCCTGCCTGCCGTCCAGCCGTGAGAAGGCTAAACATGGCCAATGGCTCGGCGTGACCGCTACAGGTCCGGTCACATGACTTCACTGATCTTTATGGGGGAAAGAGAATGGGATCCTTTCTGTCTCACTGTTGTTTACCTCCGGGCAGCAGGACCACACAGCATATGATGCTGTGTCATATACAGTATTTATGGATCCATAAAAATAACAAAAGAATCCTTCCTGGAACACGTGTTCCAGGAAGACACATAGCATAGAAGCCTAGTACGGTACCCTAGTTACAACGGTACACATGGTACATAGGTGCACACTAGTGTACACTATGTGTCAACAACATAACTGTTGTTGTTTTCTACATGCCCACACACACACAAACACGCACGCACACACATACACACACGCTGACACGCACATACGCACGCACACACACACACACACACACACACGCACGCGTATATTCACACACATCTATATATATACTCTATGCACATGAGTCACAAGATAGATTGCTAGGGGACCCTCCCCTCCCCTCCCCTCCCCTCCCCTCCCCTCCCCTCCCCTCCCCTCCCCTCCCCTCCCCTCCCCTCCCCTCCCCTCCCCTCAATAGAGAGTGGATTGCATTGTATAAGGAATACAATCAGAGCAGCAGGCCCATCTTTTGTACTTGAAAATCAATGTGTAATAATGTATGAGTGACGTCAACGGTGATGACACTCGGGCCATTGAAAACGCTGGAGGAAATGTGAAATGTGACCAAGCGTGTGTGTGTAGAAGTAGTCTTACAACATGGAAAACACCTGCAAGAACAGGAAAAGAGGTCTGAGATGAAAACATCATTCATAAACACGAGGGCTTTGCACCGACACAGGGCAAGGGGTGATGAGTGGAAGATTGGGAGGGCGGGGGATGGGAATGTTTTCTGATGAACACACATGCATACTCATGCACATACATGCACACTCATGCACATACATGCACACCCATGCACACTCATGTAGGATTGTGCATGTGTAGGAGAGAGAACATAAACATTTTGTATATGGTGTGGTGTACCCATGAACATGTCAAAATAATATTAAACAGTACCATGAGGGTGTTGCTTTTGCTGTAAGTATGATGATGTGTAATTGAAGGTGGGGGGTCGGGGTAATTTGAGCAATGGGTCCCATGATCTGCCCTTCCTGTATATTAAACAATCCTTGTTTGTTGTGATGGCTGTCCTGGATATCCTGATCTGAGATTGGGTTGGACAACGTTTGCCTGGTTGGAGTTTTTTTACACCCATTTATGGAGTAAACTCTGGCATGTTATACGGTGGTGCACACACACATTCAGACATGAGGAGAGACTGATGGAGGCAAAGTGAACCTATAAATCAGCCAAACTAGGATCCCCTCATCAGAGAGCTAATCTGTCAAACGAAAGCCGATGTTTATGTTCACCTTGTTGCTCCCGCAACCCAAGGGGTACAACATCTAGTACTGCTATTATCACTACTATCACTACTTTCGTTTAGACTCACTCCCTCTCTCTCTGTCTTTCTCTCTTTCTCTCTTTCTCTCTTTCTCTCTCTCTCTCTCTCTCTCTCTCTCTCTCTGTATCTGTCTGTCTGTCTCTCTCTGTTTTTTAGGAAGACAACACAATCCTTTAAACAAACAAGACAGTTTTTTGAGTGTTTGTGCCATGTGTCTGTGTTTGATTGTGAATGTGTGTGAGTGTGTGTGTGTGTCTGTGTGTGTGTGTGTACACGTATATGCATTTTGGGTTGTGAATCGTAGCCTGCAAACATGGAATCATGCCATGCATGCAGTGAGTTAGAACAAGGATATCCTGTAGCATTAGCACGTGCACATACAAAGAACATGCAAAGACAACAGGGAAACACACACAGACACACTCACACAGAAATACGATAATAAATAGATATAAATAGTTTTAAAGTTATACATGTTATGAGAAAAACACACAATGTGATACATATAAGCACACACACATGCACACACACACACACACACGCACGCACACGCACGCATACCCCCCCCCCCCCCCCCCCCCCCCCACACACACACACACACACACACACTTCATCTTATAATAACAGGGTACTTATGCTGCATTATCAGCATAGTCAAGTCTCTGGAGAATACCTCCATTAGAAACACTTCAGTCCACACCCAACTTTATTCTACTTTTACTGCACTGCACACACACACACACACACACACACACACACACACACACACACACACACACACACACACACACAAAAGCATATATACACACACACACACACACATACACACATGCTGTACAATGGGCTGATGGTGCATGGCTCTAAGCTGGGAACATCAGGGCGTTTTATGATACTTGATCTTCAGTCATTCGCTCTGTTCCCTCATCTTGCTCCACAGGCAGTAAGCCCAGTCCACAGGGAGTGCAGCGGAAGCTTCATTGTTAGGGTTTTTCTTGCTCAAGAGCATATAGGCAGTGTCACTGTTGGCAAACACTGGGAGCCCGTTAGAATAGGGGTGCAGGTTTGATCCTCCTCCCATACATGATCTCCTCACATAGCTGCAGGAGGAGATGTCTCATGTCTAGGTTCAGGAGGAGATGTCTCATGTCTAGGTTCATGAGGAGATGTCTCATGTCTAGGGTCAGGAGGAGATGTCTCATGTCTAGGTTCAGGAGGAGATATCTCATGTCTAGGGTCATGAGGAGATGTCTCATGTCTAGGTTCAGGAGGAGATGTCTCATGTCTAGGGTCAGGAGGAGATGTCTCATGTCTAGGTTCAGGAGGAGATGTCTCATGTCTAGGGTCAGGAGGAGATGTCTCATGTCTAGGTTCAGGAGGAGATGTCTCATGTCTAGGTTCAGGAGGAGATGTCTCATGTCTAGGGTCAGGAGGAGATGTCTCATGTCTAGGTTCAGGAGGAGATGTCTCATGTCTAGGTTCATGAGGAGATGTCTCATGTCTAGGTTCAGGAGGAGATGTCTCATGTCTAGGGTCAGGAGGAGATGCCTCATGTCTAAGTTCAGTAGTAGATGTCTCTGCTCTAGCCAAGTGTCCCGTCAATGTCAGCCTCTGGACTTGTTGCCCAATCCTATCGCCTGGAGATGTGGGACCAATGAGAGGCGGAACCAATGAAATGAACATGAGCCATTTCAGCGTTCTTATCTGTACTTGAGTTCTTGTCAACTTGTGAAACTCGCAGCCCAAGTACTGTTCCATTGAAAAGTTTGCATCTGGCCAAGTACACACAGATGTGTTCTTGTTCCACCCATTTGATCAAGGATGCATCTGGAGTTGACTTGTGTGGACTTGGGACAGCCAAGTATCCCAGAATACATTTCACAACAGCCAGCGGCAATTGCGAAGGAGAAAACTCACAACTGTTATAATTCTGATACATTTTAATGTTTTTTTGTGTACATTTTTTAATGTCTGATGATGAATGTTGTCATTCATTCACCAACATCCACAACAACAACTTTCCACAATCTTTTTCCCGCTACTGGCTTTTTACATGTAGGCTACAGATCTTGGAAAACTCAAAATATACACATATATACATATACATTTTTTAATTAATACTAAAAGAGGGCAGGGTTGTGTTTTATACCATATGAGTATTGCGAAGACGAGCTCAGATGGGGAGGTCTTCGAGGACACTGCTGTTACAACTGCAGAATGACGGTACTGCGTCCGCCCGTCCTCGTGAGTTCGTACTCCCGAGTCGAACTTGCCAAGTCCGAACTACCAAGTATCTAAGTCTGAACTTGGCGTACATGGTATTGAGAAAGGCCCATAGAGTAGTATGAACAATGAAATGATAGGCGGGACAATGGAAATTAACATAGACTAGTATGCGATGCACAGGCTTTTATAGTTGTTTAACGCTTTATCTGCAAGACATGTCCCCCGACATACTGCTGAGATTCCCCCCTGAGATCGCTCATCCTGTCCGTCTCAATGTTGGAAAGGGGTCATGATAAAAGCAGTATGTCTTTTTTTATGTCTCAGTCACACATGAATAAAAAAGCGATCAAAGAAATTCTTTCTCTGTCCTCAGCTTCTAAAATATGATATATATCAATTCATTAATATGAACGAGGCCTTATATGGCTTTTTCTGGCCCCTTGCAAAAAACGACTCAAATCTAATTTAATATATGTCTGCCCTCTTGTTCACTCCAGAACCACTCCAGGGACCTCTCTCTCTCTCTCTCTCTCTCTCTCTCTCTCTCTCTCTCTCTAGCTCTCTCTCTCTAGCTCTCTCTCTCTCTCTCTCTAGCTCTCTCTCTCTCTAGCTCTCTAACTAGCTCTCTGTACTCGCAGCTCTCTCTCTCTCTAGCTCTCTCTCTAGCTCTTCCCCCTCCTCTCCTCTCTTTTACATTGTTTTCTGACAACTCACACACACAACACACACACACACACACACTCCTCAAACACCCAGACAGCAGAGCGAGATAGAAAGAAGGGGCAAAAAAGAGGGAGGACTTACAGAAGAGAGAGTGATGAGATGGGAAGAGAGGCATGAAATAGCTCCAAAGATGACAAAAAGTAGAGATCAAGAACTAGCAGTGGAAATA
The DNA here is from genome assembly GCA_026745465.1 of Lota lota. Classification (NCBI taxonomy): domain Eukaryota; kingdom Metazoa; phylum Chordata; class Actinopteri; order Gadiformes; family Lotidae; genus Lota; species Lota lota. Next base: position 831,737 of record JACYXH010000160.1, read on the forward strand.
CTTCTGTATTTTCCAACTGTATTAAGTTGGAGCTGTTTTTGCTGGAGAGGAATGGGATCATCAAGTGTACTATCAAGGATGGTGGGTGGGGGGGGGGGGGGGGGGGGGGGGGGGGGGGGGGGGGGTCAGAGGTAAGGGTAGGGGTACTTCTTTGCTCTTGGTCAGACTGCACAGTGTACATTCAGTCAGTGAAGCCCCCACTATTAATAATCCTCCTCTTCCCTGTTTCCTTATTGTCAGCCATCGCCTCCTTCATAGCTCTCTCTCTCTCTCTCTCTCTCTCTCTCTCTCTCTCTCTCTCTCTCTTTCTTTCATATTTGCTTGACTAAAACAGGCCGAGCTCCTCGCATATTTCCTTGGCTCCTGTACTCTGAGCTCTCTTCCCCCCCTGATGTTTCTGTCTGTCTGCCCTCCTCCCCTCCCACTCTCTCCCTTTCTCTTTCTCCCTGTATCTCTCTCCCTCTCCTTATCCCTCCCTCTCTCTGTTAGTAAACGTTGGGAGGAGAGAAGAATGAGGGAACAAATTATTAGAGTAAACATAGGGGTGCATTCCATACCTTGTTTAGAAAGAATCCTCTGGGAGGCGGAGCCACTTCGCTGTCACTCCCCACCTCAGCTGTTTTCAGCCCATAATACGCCTCTTTTACTTCCATGTTTTGCAGCCATAGTGATTATGTCTCAATATACCACAAATATAACAGGAAATGGTGTAGGTTGTTATGCTATTCGTTTTTTCAGTTTATAATGGAATAAGAAACCAATTTTACAGTTTCTAATGGAACACGATCAGACATAAATAAGTAAAAACATATATGTTATATGTCCCTACAATGAGCACAGTATGCAGAGCTGAGCTGGTCCATGCTGAGAAGGCTTTGATTTCCCCCTAAGGAATACTTAGCTAGACTGAGAAACTTTCCATAACACCTGCACAAGCAAAGCAAGACAGAAACTATAAGGGTGCTGGTGTGGGGTGGTGGAGGACAGGTTTGTGCTGGAAAATAAGAGGTTGTGTATAAGACGCCTATCAACCTGAGAGCGATCGTTTTGTTGTGGCTGGGAAAGGTCAACCTGCTCTCAATCAAATTTACACATTACACACTGGACATGAAGGCCCTCTCTTTCCTCGCCTGTGCGTTCTGCGTTGACCTACATGAATTACATACATGTCTCTGGAGTAATGCATTTATTTTATTGAAACTACAATTTCATTTGGTTTTAATTGCTTTTACCTGGAAGGTATTCCTTCTCTAATATGTGTGGTTTTGTACGACGCATCCTCTGGATGGCAGCTCTTCCTTCAGAGCTTGATGTGAAACATGAGTGGTGTCCTTTTGACATGCTGCATCGTATTCGTCTGAATGTTAAACAGGGAGTAACATGAGGATATATTCTAGAGTGCGTATCATAATTGGTGTGTTTTTGTGGATGTGTGTGTGTGTGTGTGTTTTTGTGCGTCTGCATTTCCTTTTTGTTCACAAGCAGAAATGTGAAAGTGTGTACACGTAACCCCATGTTTAGCCAAGTGTGTGGCTGAAAGGAAATATTTTCAAGCGGCTGTCCCTCACTCCTTCACTCTCCTCTTGGGTTTAGTTGCTATGGTGACAGGAGTAGGGGAGATGCATGGAACAACGGTAAGATAGAATGAGGATGTGTGTGGGGCTAAAAGGGCCATCAGATATGATTCTGCCATCTCTCTGCAGACAGCAACACAACAGTCTCAATTTGCAAGTCAAAATAATCTGGCAGAACAAGTTCTTGTCATTAATGTCATTATTGCACTGGCTGCTATGGTAACAGACTCAACACTGATGGTGTACCTATAAGAAGTGTCATTGAGATCCTCTGCCAAACACACACAGTCCAGTTCACAGAGGACTAACATGCTTCACAAGCTTAGCTGACACCACCATACCTCTGTTGGACAGTTCATAGGATGACCTTTCATCTTATGAAGGGGAGAGGAAGAGGAAGGAGGGGAGAGGAGGAGGAAGGGGGGGGAGGAAGGGGGAGAGGAAGGAGGGGGTCTCAGCAGTAATCACAGCTTTTTCTTCAGACTGCTCGCAGCAGGCTGCTGGTTGACACTACCATAGCTGCCATATGTTATCACAATCGCTTATCATTGGCTCCCCGTTCTCAGCCTCATCGGGCTTAATGGCACCGTTGTTTACATCTAAATATCACTCTGTGTGTGTGTGTGTGTGTGTGTGTGTGTGGGGGGGGGGGGGGTTGGGTGTGGGTGTGTGTCTACACTCGGTGTACAGACTTTATACAGTAGAGAGAACCTTCTGGAACCCAGCACCCCGGCCTGTAGGTGATGTCCCAGTTCAGGACTTTTAGCCTGTTCATACGTCACCCTCATGTCCCAGACTAGGCACTGCATCAGGATCCTCAAATGTGTGTTGTTGTGTACACACTAACTAGTCAAACTCCTCCAGGGAATGGGAAGACAAAAATAGACCCATTTTACATGGAAAAGATGAAGATCGGTCATCAAACCATCATGTTGATCCGTCAAGTCTAGACATGATGGACCAACATGATGACGGGAGCCCTGTTCCTTCCCACTTCACTCTAAAGCATACAAACATATGTGGATAGGTCTGAACATATGTGGCTAGGTCTACACGTATGTTGATAGGTCTAAGCATATCTGAATAGGTCTAAATGAATGTGGAAAGGTCTAAGCGTATGTGGATAGGTCTAAACCTATGTCCAATGTATGGCTTTGAAACCAGGGCAGACGCTGCCGCTAGAGCAGCAGCAGCAGCATGGGCAGGCTTAGCTCGCCATAGAGGAATGCAGGTTTCCACTCTCGCTAACCACTGATGTGGTGCCTGGGTCACATTACAAGACACCCACAAAAAGTGTGTATAGAAGTGTGTATAGAAGTGTGTATGGCAAAATGAATATTTAGCTGGATCTCTGCTTCCCATTCACTCTGCTGGTTTTTTGCATCACGTGGAAACCAGCGGGCAATGGCTTCATAACCATGACATGCTAAGGCCTTGATTGACTGGATTCCTGTCAAATACTGGCAGTCAATGTGAAGAACATGCTAACTTGGAGTAATTCATGTGAGGAACATGCAAACCTGTGGCACTTCATGTCAGGAACATGCTAGCCTGGGGCACTTCATGTCAGGAACATGCTAGCCTGGGGCACTACATGTCAGAAACATGCTAGCCTGGGGCACTATATGTCAGGAACATGCTAGCCTGGGGCATTATAGGTGAGGAACATGCTAGCCTGGGGCACTATATGTCAGGAACATGCTAGCCTGGGGCACTACATGTGAGGAACATGCTAGCCTGGGGCACTATATGTCAGGAACATGCTAGCCTGGGGCACTATATATGAGGAACATGCTAGCCTGGGGCACTATATGTCAGGTACATGCTAGCCAGGGGCACTACATGTGAGGAACATGCTAGCCTGGGGCACTTCATGTCAGGAACATGCTAGCCCGAGGCACTACATGTCAGGAACATGGTAGTCTGGGGCACTACATGTGAGGAACATGCTAGCCTGGGGCACTATATGTGAGGAACATGCTAGCCTGGCTCACTTCAAAAGCATCCCTGCAATCCTGTTGACCCAATTTGAATGATCATTTGGTCATTGTTTATTGTGCTTGTTCTTTTTATTAAATCCATCACCATGAGCCTTTTTGTAAAGCCTCATCAGGAGAAGTGTCTGACAGTGGTACACACTGTTCCATCGACAAGAGGATTAAGCTCTGCTTCATCTATTCACCTCTCTGACTAACTTCCCTTTCAAGGCCTTTCAGAGTTGAAATACATGGCACAAAAGGCTTGTGATGTTGCTTCATTGATAAGAGGGATCTCTGACAATGAGGATGGTCTTGAGCATTTCTACCCCATTTTGCATTTGTTCACTTGGAGAAATTGGCAAGGCTTTGATATATTTGTAGTTTGTGTGTGAGTGTGCCTATATTCATGCTGTCGCTCTATTCAATAGGCAGCAAAAGCCTTGTGTCATTGTCCTCTTCGTCTTCATTGTTCTCTCCTGTATTCTGAACCTCCACTCTTCTTTTCAACCCCATATTAACCGATCGCCTTGCTGACTGTTCCATCCTCCACTAGCCCTTCACCAACAGTACTTCTGACTGTTCCATCCTCCACTAGCCCTTCACCAACAGTACTTCTGACTGTTCCATCCTCCACTAGCCCTTCACCAACAGTACTTCTGACTGTTCCATCCTCCACTAGCCCTTCACCAACAGTACTTCTGACTGTTCCATCCTCCACTAGCCCTTCACCAACAGTACTTCTGACTGTTCCATCCTCCACTAGCCCTTCACCAACAGTACTTCTGACTGTTCCATCCTCCACTAGCCCTTCACCAACAGTACTTCTGACTGTTCCATCCTCCACTAGCCCTTCACCAACAGTACTTCTGACTGTTCCATCCTCCACTAGCCCTTCACCAACAGTACTTCTGACTGTTCCATCCTCCACTAGCCCTTCACCAACAGTACTTCTGACTGTTCCATCTTCCACTAGCCCTTCACCAACAGTACTTTACAACCACAGGTCATGGCATGCTTTCATATCTACTCAGCAAATGGTACAGAACAGTATTAATTTCACGTCATAACTTCCTTTTGGGGTTAGCCTGCAGCCGCTATGGTCTGGATGGTATGAGGCAAGGTCTGGTCTGGTGGTGGGTGGAGGACAGTGTGGCACGAAGTCTGGTGGTGGGTGGAGGACAGTGTGGCACGAAGTCTGGTGGTGGGTGGAGGACAGTGTGGCACCAGGGCTGGTCTGGTGGTGGGTGGAGGACAGTGAGGCACCAGGGCTGGTCTGGTGGTGGGTGGAGGACAGTGAGGCACCAGGGCTGGTCTGGTGGTGGGTGGAGGACAGTGTGGCACCAGGGCTGTTCTGGTGGTGGGTGGAGGACAGTGTGGCACCAGGGCTGTTCTGGTGGTGGGTGGAGGACAGTGTGGCACCAGGGCTGGTCTGGTGGTGGGTGGAGGCGTTCACTAGCACAGCATCTATGGTCCACAAATGGATCAACTCGTTTTTTTTCCCGTATCTTATTTTCTATGCTGTTGGACTTCTTGCTTTTGCAAAATCAGTGAGCATAAATACAAAACTGCGGAGGTTGTCTGTGGAGCAAACGGAGCCTTCCTTGGCCTAAAGTATTGCTGCTCTGTAAGCATGACAGGCTAGTTCCTCCATCGCTAATGCTCCAGGAGGAAGGAAGGAAGGATCACAGTCACTAGGATGGTGAGAGAGATACAATAAAATACCAAACATGGGCTGAGCATAAACATCCAGCTCAGGGCATTCAGAGGATTTCCGGTTATATCACCCTTCAAGTACAGAGTGCCTCCTTGTCTGAAGCTCCTTTTCAGTGTCTGAGTGTCTGAGTGGTGGGAAGCCTCGCTGGGTATTGGTCGGAAGAGTGTCCACTGAGCCTTTTCCCTCCTCTGTGTGTGTGTGTGTGTGTGTGTGTGTGTGTGTGTGTGTGTGTGTGTGTGTGTGTTTGTGTGTGTGTGTGTGTGTATGTGTGTGTGCTTGTGTGTGTGTTGACAATAAAGCCTGGTGCTCCATAGAAGAGCAGTGGAAGAGTATGATGGACAGTGCTGGTTAACACAGAGCACAGTGGGCTGAGCTGACCTTTCTACCTGTGGTCTCTGCTAGGCTTAGGACCAGATCAGCAATCGTGATCTCGGTGGACACAGTGGATAGTGTCAGTGTGGACCTGTGAACTGCCCATCTGCCTTGACAACATGGCTAGCAATAATATGTGAAGGCTCATTAGAGTATGTCTGTATGTGTGGCTGTTTTTGTCTATTTGTTTGTGCCTGTATGTTTGTGTGTGTGTGTGTGTGTGTGTGTGTGTGTGTGTGTGTGTGTGTGTGTGTGTGTGTGTGTGTGTGTATGTGTGTGTTTGTTGACTCTTAGTCCAGCAGTTCCTGAACTTCCTCTGGCCCCAAGAAGCCCGACAATGGAGAGGGAGAGGGAGAATGAGAGAGAGAGAGAGAGAGAGAGAGAGAGAGAGAGAGAGAGAGAGAGAGAGAGAGAGAGAGAGAGAGAGAGAGAGAGAGAACTTTGATTCATTACTTCCAGAGCTTTGAGGCAGACCTGTGGGTCAGCAGCCCTCACTTATCAACTGATCGATGAAGGGAAATTGGAGGGCAATTCTTCAGGGGGCCTAATACTTCCAACACATCTATTCCCCGAGCCTGGTGTCTCTGCTCTGTATCCGCTCGAGTGCTGCCCTTTTTGATTTCCACTTCCTGTGCTTTTCAAGGGCAAAGCGTCGAGCACGTAGCATGTTAGTGATTTCAGGCTTTGCAAACATGAATGGCAGGAAACTGGTTATCCAATTACATCTGTATAAAATATTAGAGAATTTGGGGGGGGGGGGGGGGGGGGGGGGGATTGCAGTTCAAGCCCAGCATTAAAGGCTCAACACAGATCAGGGCAGCGTAAAACCTGTTTCTATGTGATACTCAACAGTTTTTGTGATGCACAAAATTATTGCTTGCACATAAACAGTGGTCAACTTGCATTCACTAAATCAGCTTGGGTAATCAAAACCAAAGGAAAAGGCAAAACATTTATGAAGACCTTTTTTCATCACGTTACAGGAAGGGAGGGTTTTACCACTTCACATTTTTTTCTCCAGTTTTTAATGTGTACAGAGGAACAGAGGAAGCACTTTAAAAATAGAATATCCTTTTCTTTTTGCAATTTAAGAGTTCCTCACCTCCTGTAAAAAAAAATTAAAAAGGCTTTCTTTCTGGAATAGTGCCTTATTTCGTTTTTTCCATGCATCTGAACATAGAGCTTCCTATATTGCTTTCCTGATGCATTTTAAAGGGCAGAAGAAGAAGCAAACACTGTGGTTCCCAGCTGGCCAGGTAATGAAGGTGATGGGAGGACAGACAAGACGATTGTCGTTGAAGAACTCTTTGCATTTGTTACCACCTAGTGAATCCAAAAAAGATGGATTGCTGTCGTTCCAATATGTAGGCCTAGCTCTTCACATCCGTGTTATCGAGATCTATGTCATAGAAAATATACCTCTCTCTCTCTCTCTCTCTCTCTCTCTCTTTCTCACTATCTGTATTACCTCCATGCCATGGTTAAGTGGCTCAGCTACAGTCTGGAGATGGTAAGGGACAGGGATAGGGTTGTACACTGTGATACCTGAACTCTGACCCTGTTGTGGTTGCTGTTGAATAAGGAATATTGGGAAATGCATCCCATGGGTGTGGCTCTTGTTTGGTGTTGGGGGGTGGGGGTCAGGGTTTTTGGGGTCAAGGTAGCTCCCACCATGTGCTTGATGTGAAACGCATGGTGTGAGAATCACAACATTGCCATGTGCTCTTTTTGACACGATGGCGTTGCAGGGATTTTGATATATTCTCACATTGTATCATATTTTCAACATTGTGTCTTTTTCACAAAGGACAATGGAGCCAAAACTGCTTCAGGTCTATTGTTGTTGTCTCCTTTTGTCATCCGGTGTTTTTTCCAACCCACCCACTCAACATTTAAGAATCTCTTATTTTTCCACCTCTTTTGGCTGTCCCCCCCATGCACCTCAGTGCTTTATATGCGCGCTGAGGGAGGAGGGGGAGATGGGAAATTGCTCAACCTGGCATCCCAAACATGCCTGTTGCTTGGGAAAGAGCTGAGCCACAGTTCAGGGGCTAGCTTCCTTGAAGCGTTTTATGGAAAACAAATGAATGGTTTGCACATCGAACTAATGAAGTGAAGCAATCAGAAATGTCCAGTTTGTGTACTGGGGGTTTTATGTGTTGTATTAATCATCTGAGACCAAATCCCTAACACTTTAAAGGAGTTTTTATTATTGTTTATTAAATTGTTTCCATAGCTTATATAACACTGCCTCACATTATGCATCTTGATGCACAATGTGAGGCAGGAAAGAGTGTTGCTCTGGTCTATGGCAGAGTGGTGACTTGTAGGGTCAGAGGTTAGGACCAGGGCAGGAAGATGGATGGTAAGCTGGACTTAATTGTGTCTACACACACGCGCACACACATATATACACACACACACACACACACACACACACACACACATACACACAAACACAGATTAAAGACTTTAGACAAACACCATGGAGGAAGACAGAGCTATCTCTGGACTGAGGAAGGATAGGAGAGGCCGGGGGGGGGGGGGGGGGGGGCGAGAGGGGAGGAGAGGGGATAACAAACCTGGGGGCGGATCTTCCTCTCTGCAAAGGATTCAAGTTAACTTCCTTTCACAGCCGGCTCCTACCGACCCAAACCACTCTCTGGTCGGCTCGCTGTCCATGTCCTAGTGACATCTCTGTCAGAAGCCCTTCTGCATGCGGAGGCTCGCCGGGACACATGACCTGTCCGGACCCTGTCTGCTGATCATGTGATTAGATACACAGCTAGGGATGATCATGTGATTAGATACATAGCTAGGGACGCTCAACACATGGTCTGACTTGGCTCAGCCGAAAGTACATGGATGTTTTATGGTCCAGCTGAAGCAGCTGCGTGTTGAGGAGTGCACCTAGCTGCGTGTTGAGGAGTGAACCTAGCTGCATGCTGCGTGTTGAGGAGTGAACCTAGCTGCGTGTTGAGGAGTGAACCTAGCTGCGTGTTGAGGAGTGCACCTAGCTGCGTGCTGCGTGTTGAGGAGTGAACCTAGCTGCGTGCTGCGTGTTGAGGAGTGCACCTAGCTGCGTGTTGAGGAGTGAACCTAGCTGCGTGCTGCGTGTTGAGGAGTGAACCTAGCTGCGTGCTGCGTGTTGAGGAGTGAACCTAGCTGCGTGTTGAGGAGTGAACCTAGCTGCGTGTTGAGGAGTGAACCTAGCTGCGTGTTGAGGAGTGAACCTAGCTGCGTGTTGAGGAGTGAACCTAGCTGCGTGTTGAGGAGTGAACCTAGCTGCGTGTTGAGGAGTGAACCTAGCTGCGTGTTGAGGAGTGAACCTAGCTGCGTGTTGAGGAGTGAACCTAGCTGCGTGTTGAGGAGTGAACCTAGCTGCGTGTTGAGGAGTGCACCTAGCTGCGTGCTGCGTGTTGAGGAGTGAACCTAGCTGCGTGTTGAGGAGTGCACCTAGCTGCGTGTTGAGGAGTGCACCTAGCTGCGTGTTGAGGAGTGAACCTAGCTGCGTGTTGAGGAGTGAACCTAGCTGCGTGTTGAGGAGTGCCCTGCCGGATCAGCATATCTCCACGCTTTCTCTGCACTCTGCTACCCCCCTCCCATCAGGTTCTCTTCCTACCCTCAGCTGTACATGATCTGCTGCTTGTGCTGATACTCCTGTGGCCCGTAGTCCCATTGAATGTGTGTTTGATTGATTGATTGATTGACAGGTCTGGGTGGAGACTGTCTTATAATAATATTACCTTTGACCTCTCCATCAGGAAGAGCCCTGATTTAAATAGTCACTAGCTGGGCATCAGTTATGGGTCACTACCTTAAGGGCATTATGCCCTCAGGTAGTAGTGTCGCCGGTTTGGCATTAAACTAACACGCCGACATGCGATCAAACAATAAGTTGTTCGTAAAACAACTTGAATCTGTTGTTTGGTGTCGTTCTTCGCGACACCTTGACCTCCGTTCTCCCCCTTGCTAACCCTGCAATGAAAATTGTAATTTCTAACGTCCCACCTTTCATTAGCAATGAAGTGCTCGGAAAAGAGTTGGCCAGCTCGTATCGCCAATTAGAACGGTTTCTTTGGGATGTAATTCGCCACAGCTAAAACATGTTCTGTTTTCACGCTATTGACAAGCAAGGAGGACATTAATTGAATGCTGAAGTTTAAAGTTGATGAGTTCGATTACACAGTGTTTGCGACCTCAAACACTATGCAGTGTTTTAAATGCAGGAGGAGGGACACATGATCAGGGACTGCCCTGAAAGGAAAGACAACAGAGCTGTTTCAGACGGCGCTCTACCCCCCCCCCCCCCCCCCCCCCCCCCCCAGCCCACCACTAGCGGCTCTTCTGATGTTGTTGATGGGATTATTATGCCTACAGAGGAGAATGGGCAGGTGGGAGGCAAATATATATTTTTGAATAAACAAAGGGACAAAACATGACGCGAGTCAAGAAACGTGAGTGATCAAGAGGAGGTAGGCCCGTCCGATGAGGAGGATAGTAGCCAGCCCCAGCAACAGGGAGGTACAGGCAGAAGAGGAAAAGGTGAGAGGTAAAAAATAGGAGCATAGCAGGCAGCCATGACAGAAGAGGCCTGGCCTCAGGAACCAATCTGACCAGACTGCTCTTAAAGTGGCTGAGTATGTTTTGGAGGAAGAGGAAGAAGATTTTCTGATGGATGAGGATTATTCTAAAATGTCAGCTAAAAGAAAAACCACAGATGACAGAAAAGATAATGCAAAGTTGAAAGTCTCCTGAAGAGACTAATACCCCTCCCGCTGTAGAGGAGAACTCTGATGAGTCTGACAGTGAATCCATTGATATGTCACAGGCTCAAGGGGTTAAAGATATCAGTTACCAGACACCAAATAAGGTAAGAATACTGTTTTGAGATACTTTGAAAGACATAATCAATAGTTGCAGCAATGATGACAAAATAGACAGAAATCACTGAGAACCTCATCCTGCCTCTAAGAGTTGGCTAGTGAGGATGACTACTTCCCCTGATCTGACAGATGTATGGAGAAGGTAGTACATCTGTCTACGCATTCGAGAAAATATATTATCCATGGCTAGGCTAGACCGGTTTTACTGTTTTAAGCATCATTTTAGTACTATTAAGAGTTGTTGTATAGTGCCTGTTGGTTTTACAGACCGTTGTCTAGTGCAGTTTTCTTTTTTCTAATAAAGACTACAAAATCAAAAAGCACATCTTGGCCATTTAACACATCCTTTTAAATTATTCTTAAAAAAAGAAGCTTTAATTATCTTTTTTACACAAAACCAAAGCTGACTTTACATCTTTACAACAGTTGTGGGATGTAGGTAAATGTCAGATCAAGCAACTGTGTCAACAGTACACTCTCAATGTCACAAGTGACACCGCCCGGTCACTGAGAGAACTGGAGATAGATTTGGTGGATCTACAATGTGCAGCAGATTCCACAGGAGATCGAGGCCATATTAAGGCTCTCACTGAAAAAAATGTGCTTTGGCCAACCTGCTGTTACTGCAGCACAGGGGTAGTCAGGTTGCATTTTTTGAATGTCACATGAATGGATGTACCATCAATTTCTTTTTTAATCTGGAGATAAAAATGGCCAAAGAAAGCTTATTCAGTCGCTTGTCATCAACTCTGGAAAGACACTCTCAGAACCTGCAGAGTTTAGAAGATATGCAGCTGACTTTTATGGAAACTTGTATAAAAGTGAACAGAAATATTACCCTTTATTGTCATTTTATAGTGTCTCCCAAAATTCCAGCCTGACTCCACCCTGGATGCATTACTTTCTGCAGAAGAGCTATATGCTGCAGTACAGGGCTTGCAGAGTGGTAAAGCTCCAGGTATAGATGGTCTGCTTGGTGATTTTGAAAAAGTATTCTGGTCAGTAATAGTATTGGATGTTCTTGCTGTATTAAGGGTCAGTATGGCTGGAAGGTGGTTACCTATGAGTTGCAAGAGGGCAGTGATAACGCTGACTCCTAAAAAGGGAGATTTGCAACAGATCAAAAACTGGAGGCCGGTCTCCTTACTCCGCACGGATTATAAACTGCTTTCAACGATTTTGGCATCCAGGTTAGGACAAGTGATGGAGGAGATCATCCATGTGGATCAAACTTATTGTGTGCCTGGCAGGTTGATCACTGACACTGTTAATTGAATTAGGATATTTTAGAAGTCTCTGGTTCATTGGGAATAGAGACTAGTCTTATTTCCATGGCCCAGGAAAAGGCTTTTGACCGGGTTGAACATCAGTACTTGAGGCAAACACTTAAGGAATTTGGTTTCAACCCAGGTTTCATAGCCATGATCCAGGTTCTGTACAGGGACATTGAGAGTGTACTTAAGATTAACGGTGGTTAGAGTGCCCCTTTTAAGGTGCAGCGCAACGTACGTCAAGGCTGCACTTTCTCAGGTATGTTGTAATCAATTGCAATAGAACCTTTATTACTATTATTAGAACAAAAAATCTTTCTGGATTGTCAATACCAGGGTGCAATATATATTTTAAATAGGTTTTATTTTATTATTAGAGTGAGGCTGTTTAAGTTGGGGAAGGGCTAGTTAGCCAAATAGTTTTACCAGGAGGGTTGACATGGAGAACAGGGGGTTAAAGTACTTTTTTTGTGTTTGTTTTTGTAGGGAATAAGGACGTAGGAAATAAAGACTGGGAAAATGTTTGAATAAAGTAGAGGGACTGCTAAAGAAGTGGAGGTGGCTTTTATCACAGCTGTCCTACAGGGGACGAGTGCATAATGAACAATGTTGTTTCTTCAACCCTGTGGCATCATCTTGCCTGTATAGATCCTCTACCAAACCTGCTAAGATTCAATCAATCTTAGAGGTTTTTTTTGGGCAGTAGCTTCACTGGCTTCCGCAGAGCGTTTTTTGTCTCCCCAAGTAAGCAGGAGGCCAAGGACTTGTTCATCTGGCAAGCAGGGTGCAACTTTCCAGAGACTAACAGGGCAAAAATATCTTGTCTGGAGACCCCTGGCATGCTCTGTTCTTAGACGTTTTGGTGATTTGGGATTAAATATTTCTTTGTTTTTAATGGATTTTAACTTCAAATTTCTCAAGAGCCTCCCAGTTTTTTATCGTGGCCTTTTTACAGTGTGGAACCTTTTTAAGAAACAGAGAGTGGACTCTTCATGGTCTCTACACTGGCTGCTTAGTGAGCCTGTGGTGCTGGGAGGTCAGCTAGCTGGCGACTATATGACAGGACAGACATTCTTGAAACCACTGTGTGTTTCAAAAGTCACAACTTTGGGGCGTGTAGTGGAGCTGGTTGGTCCGGACTTGGATGATGCTGCAGCTTTGGGTGCACACCTAGGGGTCTCATCATCCCGTTTCACTCAGCAGCTGCTGGACAACTGGAAACATCAGCTGACTGGTCATGAATGCATCCTTCTAAGGTCCTATTGTAATGGCTCTAGTCGGCCTAACTGTTAGGATCATTTCCCCTCTGTGAAGCTTCTTCCTGATTTTAAAGACTGCTCAGGGCTGTTTTTAAACACTGGCAAAGTGTTGTATTTGAACAACTTTAAAGTGTCCTGCAACATGTGTTTAAAGACTTTAAACAAAGGCAGGCTAAATGGTCGGTCTGACTGTCCCTGGAGGGCTCACTTGGGCCTGAAGGAGGACGTCAGACCAGAGTGGAGGGTGCTCTGCAAAGCACCGTTAACAAAAGGATTGGTGATCTGCAGTGGAGAGTTCTGCATGGGATTGTTAATATTATCGATTTCATTTTTGTGTTAAACTCCAGTGTGGCAAATCCTCTCTGTCCTTTCTGTACAGAGAGAGAAACGGTTTTTCATATATATATGTGTGTATGTGTGTGTTTATATAGCTATATTTAAAAATGTTAAATGTAAGTATATAAGAGAACGTCTACACATGTTATATATTATTTTAGATAAGGAATTTTGGTTAAGAATAAAGAGCATTAGAAAATAAAAATCTGTCTCTGTCTCTGGCTCTCTCTCTCTCTCTCTCTCTCTCTCTCTCTCTCTCTCTCTCTCTCTCTCTCTCTCTCTCTCTCTCTCTCTCTCTCTCTCTCTCTCTCTCTCTCTCTCTCTCTCTCTCTCTCTCTCTCTCTCTCTCTCTGGCTCTCTCTCTCACCCCAGACTCGTACTCGGCAGGAGGCAGTGAAGGCAGCCTCTCCGCCTCGGTGGCCTCTCTGCCCCCGCAGGCGTCTGGCAGTTCGGCCCCCAGCTCGCCGGGGTCCAAGCGCTCCGTCAGCACCCTGAAGAAATGGCTGACTAACCCCGTCCGCAAGCTCAGTGCCGGGGCCGCCAAGGGGGAGAGGCAGGTCCGGAAGCCGGAGGGCAAGCCCTCGGCCGCGCCCCTCCAAAGCCACAGTCAGGACCTGGGCAGCCCCCCAGGGTCGGACCACCAACTCACCATCCTCCCCATTGCTCACGGAGACCTGGTGAGAAATCTGTTACATGTGCTATTGATGTGCTATGTTAATATGTGCTATAGATGTAACATCGTGGGGCGGGGCGGGTTATACCACAATTCAACCACAAGTCACCTCAACGAGTTGTTCCCTGGATGTATGTGGAAGCTTCACCTCCTCCCAGTAAGTAAACACATTAGACTTGATGGACCACAAAGTAAACAGTGAAGGATTAGTCTTCTATAAATATAATTACATAAATACCTCCTGACCCAGTGTGTTGACGCTAGGTAGAGAGGAGATGATGAGGTCATGTTTAATCACGGTTTGCATAAGTGTGTGTGTGTGTGTGTATGTGTGTGTTTGTGTGTGTGTGTGTGTGTGTGTGTGTGTGTGTGTATGTGTGTGTTTGTGTGTGTGTGTGTGCGTTTGTGTATATGTGTGTGTGTGTATGTGTGTGTGTGAGGTGAGGGTGTTAGGGTCAGTGTGTGTGTGTGTGTGTGTGTTTAGAAGTGTGTGTGTGTGTGTGTGTGTGTGTGTGTGTGTGTGTTTGAGAGAGGCAAGGGAGTTAGGAATTTTGTGTGTGTTGGACAATATATATTGGACAGACCTTTGGGAACAATCAAGTCATGGAAAGTCACGAGTAATGATCCAATCTGACAACCGCATGCCGTTTTACTTGACCCAAGCTCCTCCAATGGGGCTCCTCTACGGGAGGAACAACCATAGAAAAGGTGGTTCCTCCTAGCTACTAAGGGATGTTGCTAGTAATATAGCATACTGCTATCCAATAGCTACAATGCTTTAACATCCAGGAACTCATCTTTGTGTGTCTGCAATGTTGTCATCAGGCTCTATGTCGACAGTGTGTGTTTGTGCTTTTGCATGTGTGTAAACATACTTTTACAGAATGTGGTTTGTTGTCTGTATCTGCATTTTGTGTTCTTCCTCATGTCTACAAAGTGTTACAACAATAACGACTGTATCTGTGTGTGTGCATATGTGTGTGTGTGTGTGTTTGTGCGTGCGTTTGTGTTTGTTTGTGTGTGTGTGTGTGCATTTATGTGTGTGTATGTGTGTGCATGTATGTGTATGTTTGTGTGTGTGTGCATGTTTGTGTGTGTGTTGCAGGAGTGGAGAGAGTGCTTGGCCAGCCCAGAGGATCTGTCCCCTGCCACATTGCACTCACCCAGCTTTGTAACAGACTCCCTGATGGGCTGCACCTCGCTGCCTCTCACCCAGGTAGGCATCCTACTCCCCTGCTCACCATATCATACTGCTGTATGCATTACTGGCCATCCCCTCATAGTGATAGCATCCGTTGCTGTGTAACTACCACATTGAAATCATCGCTCACGGCAACAGACACTCTGAGAATCATCAAACGTACGTCACAGTGGAGAAGCATGTCCTTCCTAAGGTTTTACCAAGCGGAGTCGTTAACTACGAGGACACCACACACAATGATTCACTTTAGTTGAGCCGTAGACCGTTTAAAAGGTGGCGGGGCCAGCCAACAGTGCATCGGTACGGTGACTAACAGGATGGTATGGACTACATCACTGCTGGCTGAGTTGGGCTATCAAGCTATAAAAAAAGAAACTCACAAACACACACACACACACACACACACACACACAAAACCCATGGCACAGCAGAAGAGATGGATGGTGGAAGCAGACATTTGCATGCATTGAGTTACGGTTCCACCTATAAGTATGGATGTGGGAAAATCCAAATGAACACAGGGGCTGTGTCAGAAGACGGTGTTACAACGGCGGACCAGGAGGAAGGCCTGACAGTAGCCTGTGTGATGGATGATTCACATTTAACACACAACTGGGAGATAAACACGGAATTGAACCAAATGGCAGCCATGAGCAAGGTGACTCAACGTCTGAAGAATGACAAAGAGCACAATGTGCAGACATGCTTTCATTTACCCATCCCATGTTTGAAATTGATTGCTTGTGGCGAAGAAACTCTCAGAATCTGGTGTTCAAAAGGTTCTTAAAGCTATCAGCTCGGATTAAGGGACTGCACGACAACAGTTACAGAATGTACAAATGGACAAGGGATACATTTGAAAAAGGGTTAATTGACATTCAGTGTTTCAACATACCAATTACGACAAACACTTAAACCTAACCCAAGGCCTGACAATTGTTGTAACTATCTTTTATTGAGATTTATAACATCCGTAAGAGTGAAGTGAAGGAGCAAGTGTCTTACTTCATGCTTGAGTTCACTATGATGTACGTTCTTGTCCTTGTCCAGTGCAGGAACTTCATGATAGCTTCTCCATGCTTTGCTAACTTCATACTGTATGCTAGCTACTGTAATCTGGTCTGACAACAACAATGGAACAAGTTTTTCCGCTAAATAAAATGTTAACTGTTTATTGGTCAGTGGAAATTCCTTGGAAAGACCTTTGAAGAATTCTGATGAGCAGCTCATGCTTGAACCTATAATGATATTGATAGAATGACAGATTCTCCATTCAATCTTGAATATCTAACAGGAATTTATTTACTATGCAGACTGTCCTCAAAAGATAAATATACAAAAAAAGACACAATCTCAGCTCTTCAGAGAGAGAGAGAGAGAGAGAGAGAGAGAGAGAGAGAGAGAGAGAGAGAGAGAGAGAGAGAGAGAGAGAGAGAGAGAGAGATCTTTCCATTGGGCCTTGTTGGAGCACATCTGGAAGTGATCAGGCAGTCAGGGAGAGCTGTCAGGCTGAAGTTTGCCTACGGGGGGCCAAGAGGGTCAGGGGAGCAGAGGGGTGTATGTGGAGTCTCTCTGTCTCTTTTTACTGCCCTCAGACACCAACACACACGCCATACATAGACACACACAGAGAGAGACACACACACACATACAACTATACACACAAACACACGCACACACACACAAACACGCACACACACACAAACATGCACACAAAGGAGAAAGTCCTCCTCCTTTCTATGTATCTTGTCTGTTTGTCCATCAATCCATCTCTCTCTTTTTATCACCGACTACTAAGCAAAAGCAGACTGAGGGATTGGGTGTGTGTGTGTGTGTCTAGGGCAGGCAGGTTCTGGACAATGGAGGAAAGCTGCTGGAATTTAGGTGAGGACAGACGACCAGTCTGGAGAGTGAATAGGCTCCACAGAGGAATCCGACCACAAAGTTAAAAATACTAGAGAGACTTAAAAAAAAGACTAAAATGAAAAGATCAACAATAAGATAGTAATAATGGGACAATTGTGGGACAATTGTGCTCACTGTCAGTGTGAATATAGTTATGAGCAAAGGGAAGAAAATAAAAGGTTGTTTATTCAGTTATTATGTGTCGCATGCTGGCACACTCTGTACAATGTTGTTCCATTAGCTCTATTAATCTCAAAGGAAAAGCTGTCAATTCCAGGTAAAAGTTTGAAAAGGGAGCTGTACACAGAGATTCTGATGAGATATAGTAATGATATACTAATGGTAATAGATAATAATAATTTATTATAAATTATAATTTATAATAACATTACTGTTGTTATTATTATTTATTTTATTTTATTTATTTAACCCTATTTTATTATCATGGAATTACCTCACCACAGCATCTGCCCTCCTCCTGATCTTCGACATTGTCGGTGAATCTGTTTCGATGCATGCAGGTTCTTTGTGTGCTTGGTATCTAGTGGTGTGAAGGATATTATTTTTGCACGCAAACTGTAATATTGCAGTTGGTTAAATGGCAGCAATATTTTTAGCTGCGATTCTCCCTGAAGTCATAGTCTAAGCAATATTTATCTTGACAGTAGTTGCCGTAGTTTAATGTGCCAACTAAAACTGCCATGTGCTCATTGCGGTTTCCAATAGTTACAAAGCTGTTTCTTTCCATCACTCTGTTTTCCCTTTACTCGCCTTGATCTCTCTCTACCTGTCCACATTATGGGTGACAACCCCATCCCTTATCACTCCGTCTCTGTTCCTGCAGTCTGTGTCTGCACTCTCTGGTCACCTTGGCAACCTGGTTCATGATTATTGCTTGCTGCCCCCCACTGCAATAATAACAGCAGACCATCTGCTGGCTAATGCCCAAATCCTCTGTCTGCGGCCTCACCTTCTCCAGGATACTCAGTCCACCAATGCCGTGCCAGATGACAGCAGCTCTGCCTTGATGGACGACACCTCCAGCCAGTTATCGGCGGTGGCCGACACAGAGGAGGACAGGAGGAGTGCCTTAGAGAAAAGCATGTATGTGTTCCACCTGTCCGAGCCAATCAATGATTTGGAATTACTCAAACGACAGTGAACGTTTTTTTCACATTTTATTCAACTTTATTGACAATGTAACACCAATTTCTTTTCATCATTTTCCATAATCACGAGTGTCAATAATGATATATTTGTTTGTTTTGATTACTGTTTGTATTTAATATGTTACTGCTATTACACACAGTAGCCTTCACAAGTTTGCTTCCTTCTGTTCTCTGTGTAGGTATGTACTGAAGGAGCTGACAGAAACAGAAAAGCATTATGTGTTAGATCTGGGACTCATCGTCGAGGTACATATCATCCCAGAGGAAACAAAAGCATCCAAATCCTTATGGTCACTGGCTCTGCCACTGCCATAATAAAACATAGTAATTAGTTGCTGTAGTTAATTTACACTCTGAATTATTATTTTGAAGGGTATAATGTTGCAATCCTGTAGCTCATTACATCCTTGTGTGGAATGGCAAGGGATATTTTGGTCTACGGGGATTAGTTTCCTTGCTCAAAGTTAATGATGTCTCCATAAATGACGGCTTTAGCTACATATCGAATGCACTGCCGTGAATTGATAGTCATTTGTGACCTGCTGTGGTAATTCACTTTTTAAGTGAATGGTAATCAATGAATATGTTCTGACATTCTTTTTTCTCTCTCTTGTATTTTACAGGGATACATGGCCACCATGCACTCAAAAGGTGTACCGGACGATATGAAGGGAAAAGATAAAATAGTGTTTGGGAACATTCACCAAATATTTGACTGGCATAAAGAGTAAGTACAGTATAGTATAGTAAAGTATAGTGGATATGAAGGTCCCTGGTGACAGCTGGACACAGAGCATTCACAGCAAAGGAGGCAGAACCACACACAGAAGATGCACTGAATAGGTTCAGTAACTCTCTTATGTATATGTGTGTGTGTGTGTGTGTGTGTGTGTGTCCGTGTGTGTCCGTGTGTGTCCGTGTGTGTCCGTGTGTGTCCGTGTGTGTGTGTGTGTGTGTGTGTGTAGCTACTTCCTGGGTGAGCTGGAGAAGTGTTTGGAAGAACCAGAGAGGCTTGCCCAACTTTTTATTAAACATGTGAGTTGAACTACACTCATGGTCTCACACACACACACACACACACACACACACACACACACACACACACACACACACACACACACACACAGGAACATTTTCAGTGAGTCATGGGCCCCTCACAGGGATAACATTTATATGTTAATTGGTTAAGTGATGGCACATGCAGCCAGGGTGGCCATGTTGTGTTCTTCTACCAACTCTGCTTTCTTTCTTCCAGTGGGAAGTGCCAACATGAAAGTCTAAGCTTCTTTCTCCCGCTTCGAGGTCTTTCTTTGCCCATCACCTCTTTTTAAGCAATTCAAAAAGACTGCTTGGTGATCCACTTTAACAGCCTGGGGGGGAATCAAGTGACTTGTAACTAAATCTAACCATGGTGCCCTAAGCATGGTGTAATAAGCATGGTGCCCTCAGCATGGCGTCCAACCCAGAAAATAAGCTGGGGGGGGCATGAGCTCTAATGAAAAGCAGAGGGTGGTGACACACAGAGTTAACTAGTGGTGAATGACACAGGCAACCTGCAACCCCCACACACACACACACACACACACACAGGCTTGCACTTCTTTGAACACATGTAAACACATCATGTTAATGTAGGTCATGTTACATGTTGTAATGAAAGCCAGAAAGGTGCTGCTACACATGCAAACATCTGTTTGTTTCACATGCAGCCCTATGTGTGCATTGGCACATCCTGCTTACAGTCCCAGGGCTGCTGCTACATGCATTCATGCTCTGCCTCCAGACCAAAGATCTGTGATGCTGGTTGCTAGGTAGAGTCCTGCAGCCTCTAAAAGAGCTCTTGTTACACAGAGGATAAGCTTGGTGAATTATGCATAACCTGATGCTCACCCACACGTGACATTGTTAGTTTCAGAACAGACCCTGGCCAGACACTGGCCTCTTCAAAGGCGCTTCGCCCCCCAACAGAAACCCATGATTATGACTCTTTAACCCACACAATGAAGGAGTGGCTATGCTCTCCTTTTCATCCTACAATGAACCAACGGAGACATGTTTTTCATTCAGAGTTCATTCAGAATTTAAAAACATTTCACTGACAGAAACTTCACTGAGGTAAACATTTGTGAAGACTTTATTGCTTGTTTGCTGGGCGTTTACAATATATGGTATGATTCGATGTACGATGTAATCTTCAATCCACGCCTTGTGCTGCAGGAGAGGCGTCTGCAGATGTATGTGGTATACTGTCAGAACAAGCCAAAGTCCGAGCACATCGTCTCCGAGTACATTGAGACTTACTTTGAGGTTAGTATCCCATCTCCTCACACACACAACACAAAACAACGCAACCCTTTTCACGTAAAGCATCATGGCAAGACACCGGGGCGCTCTTTATAAAAATGTTGGGTCTGCTCTTTTAATGTACCAGGGCAGCGCAGGCAGCAGACTAAAACTAGTAAAGATAACACATTGACCATGGACCATTGGCCTGGTACATACAAGTAGCAGACTGTAGCTAATTGGTGTTATTAGCGCCACCTGCGCCTGCTCA
The DNA here is from genome assembly GCA_026745465.1 of Lota lota. Classification (NCBI taxonomy): domain Eukaryota; kingdom Metazoa; phylum Chordata; class Actinopteri; order Gadiformes; family Lotidae; genus Lota; species Lota lota. Next base: position 852,630 of record JACYXH010000160.1, read on the forward strand.
GGCCCTTGTATTAAGTACACAAGTTAATCAGAACCCCTCAAAAAGATCATGCATAACCATGGGGGGGGGGGGGGGGGGGGGGCATCTTCACTTATCCACTATCATCACTTCTGTTTCATTGGCAACAAATACAATTGAGGCATTTGTCACAACGTGCGTTTGCTGTGTCAATGTCCTGCATGGCGAGGACTGGTGACTGATGTCGTGTCTGTTTGTTTGCGTCCTGATGCCCGGCAGGAAGTGAGACAGCAGCTGGGCCACAGGCTGCAGATTAATGACCTCCTCATAAAGCCCGTCCAGAGGATCATGAAGTATCAGCTGCTGCTTAAGGTGTGACTTCAGACAGCCCATGTGGCGCATACATATTCGCATACAAACACTCATACAAACACGCACACAAACACGCACACAAACACGCACACAAACACGCAGACAAACACTCATACAAACATGCACACAAACACGCACACAAACACGCAGACAGACACGCAGACACATTTAAATGGGCCACCTTCACCTTCACACTTCATACTTATTGTTGTCGTCCACTGTGTTGTTATCAGTAGGTCATTCTAAGGATTTATATACCATGCATGTCAAATGTTGTACACCAGCATTCATGGACGAGTGTATGGTGGAAATATTGCAGCCATTTTCGACCAAAGGAAGCAAGGAGAAAGAGTTTAATTACAAGTGGAAATGCATGCAGATGTAGCCCACTGGATGTTGTTATATAATATACCATTATTTTGTACACCTCTTGAATTATGCCTCGAGTACCTCAGGAATTCAAATTTGTCCACGGCTCAAACATAAAAAGCCTACTGTTCCTCCAGATGTGGTCATCTTATGCTTACTTGTAAACCCGGGATGCTCTGGGAGTCATTCTGTGTTTATTTCGACAGGACTTCCACAAGTATTATACCAAGGCTGGGATGGACACGGAAGAGTTGGAGGTGGGTGTTTGGGACACAACAAAAGACAGTCTATATCGCTATTTGAAAAGGACGGGTTGTTGGGTCGAGTTTTGTTTTGGCAAGATCTGCCAACGACCGGATCTCATTCTCTCATTCTGGCTCCTTTCCAAACAGAAAGCGGTTGAGGTGATGTGCTTCGTGCCAAAACGCTGCAACGATATGATGAACGTGGGTCGGCTCCAAGGCTTCGAGGTGAGGCTGGACTTAAGGATATACTATTAACAACACATCTCTTGTGGCAGGGCTGACCTTAACGTAATGCCTTCCTCTTTTTGTTGTCTCGGTCCTTGGTCTGGTGTCCCAGGGGAAGATCACAGCCCAGGGTAAGCTGCTCCAGCAAGAGACCTTCACCGTGATGGAGCAGGAGAACAGCTTGCTGTCCCGGGCCAGGGAGAGGCGGGTCTTCCTGTTTGAGCAGATGGTCATCTTCAGCGAGCCCATCGACAGAAAGAAGGGCTTCTTACTGCCGGGCTATACCTTCAAGAACAGCATCAAGGTGAGCCCTCTCCACCAGGGATAAACACACATACAAACCTTCAGTGAGCATCATGGTGAGCTATCTCCATCAGAGATTAACACACATATAAACTGCCTCATGTGTAGAATATCTAAAACAATGAAGAACAAATAATAAAGTAACCATATTCATGTAAAGTACAGTGTAGTTAAGAAATCCTGTGTAGATAAGAGTTTAAGGCTAAACCTCCTCAAAAAGCAAAATTGAGAAATAAGGACATTTAGAGTCAAACAAGAGATGTGAAAGACTACAACTAGCTAACCAACATCAAGTTACACAAGTGAGCGTGGACAGAGGTGCTGGAAGCGCTCCTCAGGCCAGCGAGATATTTAATGAACAGCGCAGCAGGGATGTCTCTGCCAGACAGATGCCACGGTCTCGTGTGATTTGTTCCAGGTGAGTTGCTTGGGGGTGGAGCCCAGCAAGGACGGCGACACCACCCGCTTCGTGCTGACGTCACGCAACCCAGACGGGAGCATGGTGCGCTTCCAGCTGCAGGCACCCTCCGCTGACATCTGCCAGGCCTGGGTCGATGACGTGGCCCAGATCCTGGAGAGCCAGCGCAACTTCCTCAATGGTAAGGCTGAAAAGAAAGGGAGGTGATCCTGGCCAGACTGGACCATGTGAAGGCACTTCTCAAAGTCTGGACATGGTTCAGACTTGTGGTGTACTTGTATCTGCAAGCAGACTTTCAAGTTGAAGTATTTTCAGGTTTATGATCTCAAAATGGGGCTACTTAGTTTTTATTGTTGATTTTGGGCGGGAGAGTCTATTGGTAAGGGTGTTTGACTGGCAGCCTAAAGGTGTCGTGTTTGAACCCCAATGTCCGCAGTTTACCTGTAGGTGCCCTTGAGCAAAGGCCTAACCCCTACCTGTTGGTTTATTATATGAAACTAAATAACTACATTTTGAACATTTGAAAACACTGCTCTCTTAGAATGTACGACGATGGTTTAAAGTCTTAGTAAAATCCACCTTATGATGTCAGCCTTGCAGTCTCCTATTGAGTACCAGCGGCGGGAGAGCAAGTCCAACAGCCTGGGTCGCAGCATCAGACCTCCCCTGTCGGCAGCCGCCACGCTCCGGCCACACTCCTCTGCTTCTATTGACCGACACAAGCTGCCCTCCCTGCAGTCCCACAACACCTCCCTCCCAACCCTCTACCTGGGCAGCCAGGCCCACAGCCTGGGCCATGGACCCAGTGAGACATGCTCACAACAGGAGGTGAGCTACCATCTTCTGCCAGCGAGGTTTAACAGTGGGCCTGATAGTGTAGTTGCTAGGGTGTTCGACTCCCTGCCGAAAGCTACTGGGCTCTATCGCCAATGTTAAAACCTACCTGTGGGCATTCTTGAGCAAGATGGCTGAGTAGACCCATAATGACCTGTGTCTGATTTCCTTATAAGTCGCTTTGGATAAAAGCGGCTCCCCAATGAGTTAATAGTAATACAAAAGATGTTTAGCATTTAACAGCAGTATTTATACCTTGCTGCTGGTACATGTACGGTTATGTGCCCTTTAATGAGAAGTGAAAAGAGAACCGTCAGGCCTCCCATCAAAAACATGGACACCCGGAACATAGAGCTTCTTACATTAATCTCTAACTCTCTATTGCATAGTCATGATTTTACATGACTGTGATCAGTATATTGAAGTACAAAATGATCCACATGATGACACTTTATACTGATGTCCTTTTGACACTACCGGTACATTGTGAATGAAGAATGTGTGTAACCTATTGTAAAGGGATTAGGGATCCAAGCTGTTTATTTGTTGGTTTGTTTTCAGCCTAATGTGGTCCAACCCTGCCCTGCGGAGGGCAGGGATGTCCAGCTGGGCTTCAGTGTCTGTCAGGTGGTCTCAAACGGACTGTGTGTAACAACAGCACATGGTGCACAGGTACGGTTCAATCACACAACACAAAATGACGTATACACATGTATAAACATTGGCAGACATTTTGGTAAATTCACACATGATAACGATAACGCCAATAGCCAGGCCAAGATGCACTGTATGCGTTTGCGTTTATATCAAACTGTTAGAGTACAAATAAAAATCCATTGATTTATGTTATTAAAGTGTATAATAGTATATCAGAACATTTTGCCCGAAGGGTTTCTCAGAGTGGATTTATCCCTACAAAATTATCATTAAAAAAGGTCATAGTTATAACCTCCAGGGAAAATAATAAGCTATTGCAGGAAGTGCTACGACACTGCAATATACACTTATGTACTCATTCATGTTAAATGATGAGGACTCAGCGAACATTTATCTAGACTATATGAGGAGATAAGGATCTTATAAGAAGTGTTACACCTCCCTCTGTTGGATGAAAATGTCATCTGAAAATTGGCCTACATAACAAACATACATAACACAATGTAAATATATGTTTTATGTATATGTATTTTTTATAAATCTGATAAGTTACCTTGTCAGTTGAAAAGGGAAACATGACAAACAGGAATAATTAAATATTCCTGTGCAAATCCACTTTGACATTTCCACTCTTTCTCAAAAACATGCCTGGGCTTTCTCTAGGTTTCTCCATGTTTAGTCAACAACTGTAATATCCTGTTATTTGGCTCCAGACTCGCGTTCACTCAGCATCCCTCTTTCAACACCCAGCGCTGGTCTTTAGACAGACTGAGCCGACAGATCAGCAGCCTGTTTCTCTGAGTCTCTCGCTGTATTTACCCAGGGTGCATGAGTTGTTGTACATAGCAAATAGAACAGGAGTCCGAGCCAGACAAGGTAGTGAAAGAAAGATGCTTATCAAAGGATGTGGATCAGAGTAAGCTTTGAAAGTAAACATCAGCCAAGTACCAGTAATGTTCTGGGTATATTCCCCCATGTCCACAGCCAATCCAAGGGCTCTTGTGCGATATGCCCTACTTGCTCCTTAACAACCTTCATCTGTTCCTAATAAGTCACTTATTGACTTAAAAGTAAATAAGTCAATGCATCTCCTAAATGACCAAATAGGAGATAAGGATGTTCTGTACCAACCCTTACCCTAACCACAGCGTGACCCTAACATTCATACAGACTAGTTCATTGGCACGTTGTTGTTTTTTGTTTAAATGTTATTTTTATTATTTTAGTATTACCTCACTGTTGAGGAAACCTTGAGTGTGACACGCCAGACCATCCGCACACACTGTTTTCCTTTGTTTACTAGTGGTGAGGTTGTAGACATTGTGTTTCTCTGCGTCTGCCACAGAGAGCGGGGGAGGGAGGTCGCAGAGGGATCCCTGCTGAGGCCATCGGCCACGGACCCGCGGCCGGGCCCGCATGCGGCCCCACTCCGTTGTCCGGGCGACGCTCCAGCAACCTGACCCAGCTGGCCGAGGATGACTTATGAACTCTGAGGGCTCTCTAGTCTGTGGTCCTCCCGCGGGCCACAGAGGCGACTCTGAGTGTGGTGGTAGGCAGGCTGGGGCCCCTGATGCCCAGTGGAGAACGAAGGATCACAAGGATCATCGGCCGTTACTATGAACTATGCATTTTATTAAGAGAGCAGCTCAGTGTTCGGTGGCTAAGCGTTGCCATTGCAACTGTGTATGGACGACACCCCGTTGAAGCTGCGTTGACACTATAAACACATACTCTGGATAGTGCGTGCAATCTTGTGTCAATTTTAGCTTTTTACTTATTTTGAGAATCTGTTTATCTTACTTTTTGTCTTTCAAGGGGCAAGGGAAATTTGGCGTGAGATAAAAAAAGAATCCATTCCTGATTGGGGCAGTCACTGGAGCTTTATGTGTGCATTTGTAAGTGTGTGTGTGTGTGTGTGTGTGTGTGTGTGTGTGTGTGTGTGTGTGTGTGTGTGTGTGTGTGTGTGTGTGTGTGTGTGTGTGTGTGTGTGTGTGTGTGTGTGTGTGTGTACAATTCATGTTTGTTTGTCTGTTTGTGTGCATGATTTATTAATCCGTGTACAGGTTAGGCAGTGGCTTTTGCAAACAGTAAGATCGGCTTGGCTGTCAAAGCCTTCCAATCGATAGCTTGAACTTATCATGAACTTCTTCGCCTCATCACTCTGATGGGATTTTCTAACGTGCTTTATGTCGAGCCAAACGGTTATTTTCAAAGGTTTATCATGTCATTCCATTCTCTTCTAACCTGGCGTTTGCTGTTGGCTTACACAGGAATGAAAAAGGCAACACTAGACCGGAACATGTCTCAAGGGCTGAACTCATTTAAGTTGCAAGGGAAGAAACTTCCTCTGCTGCCTCGGTGTTAGAGAGACGCTATGCTCTGAAATTCTGTTTGACTAAAGACTATTTGATCTGTACAAAATAAAAGGAACGAGGGAGCCCCTGGAGGTTCTCTGAGGTGTGGCATCCAGCCCAGAATATGTCTACTCATTGAAAAACTCGAAGCAAGGACAGTGGACGGTCAAAAGCCAACAGCTATGCGGATAACAATCGGACAAGTCACGCAAAGAGAGGTTGCTTGGCTAAGCCGCGCGTCTGTGCGCAACACCGATCAGCCCAGTGTTGCTTCAGACGGATCCCTTTCTTCCGCCGCCAAAAGGGGACGGCCTAGTTAGAGGTTCCCGAAACGAAATGCATCGGCTCAAACTTTTACATGAAGTTCAATTTGTTTTTTTTAGGTTATTATTTGGATAAGGTCTCTCCGATTATTTGTTGGTTTACCCACAGCGTAGGCCTACTATGGCCTACATTACAGTTGTCACATAAACCCAAGCATACACATTTCCACTTGTTCAATGAAGAATAGTAGAACGAAGACAATTGACCGGAATGTTATGAAGGAATCTGAAGGACAAGTTAACTTAAACATCTCGATTCGTTTAATCTTCTGCATGGTCTTGTTTCTTCCGACTAGTGCCAAAAACCAAGAGCATGCTTTTCAAAATACACCGCGCTCACTCCATTGTGCTTATTGTCACTAACGCACCATTCACATGTGAATGTTTATGACGTGTAATGTCTACCAGAGGCTTTGTGGGGTGAACTGAAATAAGAGATGTGGTTTGTTATTCTATCATTGTCAATTTGTCTTTGTGGCCAGTAGAGGTCCCCATACGGCTGCCACTGGCTCAGCTTGACCTATAAACACACATCATACTGCGACGCTCTCATAATGAAAAAACTCAAATGTTCTGATCAATGAACGCTACTACAATATACCAAATTTAAAAATAGATATGAAGGTTTGTCATATTACAGAGCCTGTTTCCCCCTCTTATTCGTTGCATGTTTGATAAAGGAACACAACGACAGGGAACCCTAACCACAGAACCAAACTGACAAAAGACCAAGAAAATGTTTGTTGATGCCTTCGCGGACGTAGAAGAATATGTGTCATATCAAATAAAAAGTCTTTTTTTTTAATGAAATGAGTTGATTAATTTGAAATGGGCTTTATTCATTTACATCAAAGCATTACATATAATTGTTTTACCTGTAAGAATTCAAATCGACCATTCCATGGAGTTAATATATGTTTTATGTGACAAGCCATTAAGTCTAGGCATACTTCATAATCGAGATGATAAAGTGTTACGTTTACAATCCCAGAGAATATACTCTGAGTCAATCTGACAAAAGGGCCAGGTATTTCACTTCATTTTTAGTGCATTATCCCAGTAAAGAAAGTTCAAACAGCCAGGAGACAAAGAGAAGGAACCCCTGGATGGGCGGACATCTGGTTGACTGACCAGTGAATAAAGCCCCGTTCTGAGTAGTAAAGCAGGCCCATCGTAACCCGGCAGTGGTGGGGGGCATGGGTCTTAACTTTCACAAAGGTGCAAAATCAAAGGGAGTTCCTGTCACCACCTGGGGGGGTCTGAGCAACAGGGGTCCCATTCACAGGGAATTCCTCTCCTGTGCCCTCTGTTGACTCATCTGTTGACTCAATCCCTCCTCTGAGAGAGAAAACAGTCATTAAAAGCCACATGACTCTGAACTTGATTGCAGGCGAGACTCAGACGGCCCCGTCAAAGAGCTGCTGGGGTCTTTTTTCTCTGAGGTGTGAACATCTGTGAACATCTTCTGAGGGTCTCTGAAGGAGTTGCTTTCCTTCCCGCTAGCGAGACAATGGGCCCATATTTTGATCTTTTCTATGCACTCTAATTATCATTGAAAGTGTATTTTGCATGGGTTGGGGTTGGTGGTGGTCATTTCAATATTTTCAATATTTTGAATATTCAGTGGCTCTAAGTCAAAGAGCAGAATAGAGAGGAAACTGAATTAGTTGCGTCAAATATGTTTATTAAAATGTACATGCGGCTGTAACTTCAATAGACTTGTTCATGACGTATATACATATTTTACAAAGAACTTACATTTAAAATATTTGCTCAAATACCAAGTGATGGTGTTTCACACGGATAAATACAAGAATCCACAGATTAGAGGATTTAGATAAGAACAGACTGTTCATCCAGTGGGCTGACATGGACATAATACAAATGTCTCACTGATGAAGACAACACATGGCTTTTTAAAATTAAAATATAAACCAAATAACCAAATATTTCTTTGATATAGCAAAAGTTTTAATATATGTACAAAAACCTTTTGCAATACTAAGGCATACAACTTGATTTCACTTGGGCTTGTAATCCTATATCCTTTTCAATGTTCACAATTCATTTTCACGTTTGATCTTAACATAATTAATTAAATAGCATGGACATATGGAACCCTTTTAAACCACAAACTAGGACCATATTAACATTATAATCCAAATGTGTTGAGATTCTAATACGTTGAGGGGACGAGGCGTGGAGCTTACCCCCGTGTACAGCTGTGGCAGAGGACTTGAAATCAAAACAACGTATTCTCATCTCAAAGTGTTCAGTTGTCTCTCGCCATCGTCACTCCCTCTTGATGTTGGCCAGCAAGGGGTCCGTGGGTGACGGGTGGCCCGTGCGACCCTTCCTGGTCTGGTGGGTCTTAACGTGTTTGGAGAGGTGGTCGCTCCTCATGAACCTCTTGCCACACTGCTGGCACCCGAAGCGCTTCTCCCCTGTGTGCGTGCGCAGGTGCCTCTGCAGCTCGTCGGAGCGCGTGAAGCTCTTGCCGCAGAACAGCCAGTTGCAGATGAAGGGCCGCTCCCCGGCATGCCAGCGCAGATGGGCCTTCAGGTGGGAGGTCTTCTTGTACACCTTGCCGCACTCGGGGATGTGGCAGATGTGTAGCCTCTTCTTCCCGAACTCCAGGCCACCCCCGTTGGACTGGCAGTTGGGGCATTTGCAGCGCCGGCAGCGCCGCGTGGAGCCCAGCAGGCCCTTGGACGTGCCCTGCAGCAGGGCGGCGATCTGCGGCTGATGGCCTAGGACCAGCTGGCGACCCAGGGAGAAGGGATGGTTGGAGGGGGCGCTGTTGGTCTGAGGCAGGCTCCACCATTGCTGTCCTTCGTCCACGTGGCCCGCGGGGAGATGGTGCCTCCCGGCGGAGCTCTGGAGGAAACTGGGGAAGTTCTGGCCCACGCCGCTGTGCTGCGGGTAGTAAGACCCGTTGCCCTGCGGCTGTGTGGGGAGGACTTTCACGGGCGACAGTTCGAAGGAATAGGACGACGGCGGCTCGGCAGGTGGGGTGAGAGGCAGCTCGTGGTGGTGGTGGTGGTGGTGATGGTGGTGTCCCAGGCCAGACTGCATGTGTCCAGGAAACTGGACCTTGGGCATGGTGAAGGCCATCTGATGAGCCCCTAGGCCAGAGCTGGGAGCCATGTCATTGCTCCACAGCTGAAACATCCCGGATGCTGAGCTGACCGAGCCCTCGTAGGGGAACTGGGTGCCTTCGGACCCCATCGTGCTTCCCACCTGCCAGGCCTGGCTGCAGGTTGTGGCCAGGAAGGACAGGGCATTAGGTGCCCCCTCTGGAGAGGAGCTGGGAGTTCGATCCTATAGAGATAAACAACACAAACACAACATATAAGTTAGGCTCCCTTCTAGATCAAAGTATATTTTGAATGACAAAATAAATATTGCATCAAAAATACACATATATATATATATATATATATATATATATATATTGAGATTAATATTAAGCAACATGTTCTAACTATCAGTTATGTATCATTATTAATAGAATGCAATATATATATATTAATTATAGCTTTTAATAAGTAATAATAATATATTAGTATAACAATAGTAATTTGGCCAATGTTTTATTTAAATATGTTTTTATTTATTTTTATCTCAATATTATGCGTTCCCTAACCCCTTCTCGACCACGTTTCATAGTTGCATATTGTAAAGTCCGTGACGCACACAACTAGATACATCCTAGATTAATTGCCTGGTAACGCCTGTTAGTTCGCTTTTACGCGAATTCAGTTGTGGTTGCTGCGGCACCATAAAGGAATCAGAATACATATATAATACAAT
>JACYXH010000160.1:867500-935000 GCA_026745465.1 Lota lota
CTGAGCTACGGAGTGTGTTAGGTACGGGGTTCCCTCAGAGAAACAGGGTTGAAACAAAGTGGCTTGAAAAAGGTTTAGAACAATCAAGTCACAGATGAATGACATTTGGCCCTATTGCTAATTCAGGATTGTGATTATTAGGAGTGAGAATATAGTGCATCCAACACCACAGCTAAACATTTAGCTGTAGCGGTCTGGTGTCGCCCGACAGATCGATATTTATATTTTACCTTTCCAGTTTCCCGTGATTTTCTACCACTGGAACGATGGCATGCCAATGCTAATCATTTCCCTAACACAACATTTAAAATTGATGACAACTAATTTACTGTGGAAATAAATTATTTATTCATAGGATTTGCTGTGCAGATTCCCTAAAAGGACTTCATTCCCTACATTAGCTTGTCGTTGTAACGCCACACAATATGAATAATACAAAAAGCAAGAGCATAAACAAAAGGAAGGAAAAAACAACAATGGGATTATGAATGAGAATGCTGCTCTAAACACACAGCAACACATAGAGGAACAAAGGTAAATAATTAGTAGCAACACTGCGTGATGTGATCTCACTAGTCATCAAGTGAACATGGGGGTTGTAGCAGGACCCAAGCCAGTTGATCTCACAGCTTTGTTTACTGACTAGGAGAGATACAAGCACTTGTCACATTGGAAATAATGATTCCCTGATCTCAGATATTATATAATATATAATATCATGTACTACTCAGACGAGACCCTCATCCCATGAAGTGGATAAGAACAGCATCGGTTTTCCATGACTACAGAGTTGTTGTAAATTGTATTTAACCTCATGGACGGACATGATTTCATTAGCTATAATAATGTATTCATCAGTTATTTCTTCTTCTGTGTGTGTGTGTGTGTGTGGGGGGGGGGGGGGGGGGGGGGGGGGGGGAGGAGGCTTAGGGAAGGGTGGAGGGTTGAGTACACACAACCCAAGACCCCATGCAACCCATTCTCAAAATAAATCCTGAAACACCATTTGTGATCAAAGCAGGACTCACGTCGCCATGGTAACGAGACCTGGTGGCACGGTTCCAAATGGAATTGGTAATAAATAAGAGAAGAAAGATCATACAAGGATCATACGAGGACTACGTGTTCAGAGAAGTGCCAAACAGCCAGAGTAAATGTATTCTGCTGATGTCACTGTTGGGGTCCTCCATCAGCTCTGCTTCTTAATGTGAGGGGAAATGACACCCTGTCATTGCCATGCCCAGGATCAGCCCACTGTTTATGTGTATGCTGTGAGGGGAGCAGAGCTTTGAGGAGGAGGAGGAGGAGGAGGAGGAGGAGGAGGAGGAGGAGGAGGAGGAGGAGGAGGAGGAGGGAGGAGGAAAATGACACAGCGGCCCTTTCATCTAAACCTTGTGGCGTAATTTGCACCTCAGTAAGTTTAATTGATGACTACTGATCAAATGCTTGCCTTTGAAAATAAAATCTTAGGGATTGCTAATTTTACCTCCCAACCTGCAAAAAGAATTCTTAATGCAACTGACAAGGTGGGTTGTCTTTGTTGTGGTTACGAAGGATACTTTTTTTTTTATAAACCAAAGTTATGACCTGGGTGTCACAAAACACAATAGGCCTACAACACTCAGAGTTGAAAACACAGAACTGCATAAACTTTGTACTGGAGTTTTTTTCAATGGCACAGCTGTACTGTACCTCACACACCTGGGTTGCGTATGTATTCCTATCTCGGGAGGACTAACCTGAGAGTCAGTGTCACTCAGACAAATGGATAGCGACGAGTCGAACTGATCCGTGTCAACAGCAGGCTGCTCTGCGCAACTTTCATTCCGCACTTTTCCCACAGCTGAACAGAAGGCTGAGCTTTGCAAAACAAACCAACAAACAGCAGATCTGACTAGCAGCGTGATGAAAGAGTAAACAACATGGTCTGCTAACATGCCCCAAAACCATGACACTTCCTAAGTGGGTTAGCATACAGTGTAACCCACTTTAATAGCTGTGTGTCTGTCTGTGCTCCCTTGCTCAGAATGCTGTCTTGGTTTTTAACTCCAGAAAGTTCATGTTGTCCCAACGTGTTCCATGGTCCACATCAGCCCTGAAGCGTTGGCCCTGAAAACCAAATAAGCCTAAAGAGTTAAAACACTTACTTATCAAGAAAAACATAAACCAAGTCAATCTATTGATGTTGCTAATTGTAAAACAGGGACTCAAAAAGCAGATGTTGCATTTCAAAGCAGTTGGGAGCAAAGAGACAGGTTATGATTTATGCTAAAACGTGTGGCTTCAAAGCATTGAACGCAGCTTCTAAACAAATTGAACATGTCAAGCACTATTCACCCAGGACCAGCAGAGGGCCCGGCGCATGCAGATCAGAGGCGTGCGGCTGCCGCTTGTAATATCACTCAGCGGAGGGGGTGGTCCCACCGGGCCTAGCCCGCACACAGGGGCTAATGCTGGGTAGCACTAGCGGGGGGATGGGGTGGGGGGGGGGGGGGGGGGGGCATGTACAAATGCAGCTGCAACACCTGTGCAGAAAATATGCCCCCCTCCCCCCGTCAACAATGATATAGGGAGTGGAGAGGTATATATTTATAATAATAGTTAATCATATAATAATAATAATAAAATACTTATATATAATATATCTGTATATATATAGATAATAGATAGCTAATATACAAATAATATGATATAACAATAATGATATATATATATATATATATATATATATATATATATATATATATATATAATATAATCATCATCACAGCATCATCATGATAGAGTGTTGTACCTTGAGACCAGACATTCTTTCTGTGAGGTGATATAATAATATGCAGAATATAACTGATATCTGGGAGGAGATCAGAGAGTGTAAAAAAGATACAAGCTGTGACATACTTTTTAAAGTTGGGGAGGAGGGGAGTTATCCAAAGGGTTTTATTGCTGTTCCCTCCCAAGTTGGAAGTGTTAGGTTGTTTGAAATACAACCTACCTAAAGTCTGGTGGAATATTGCACTCACCACTGCAATGCCAGGGTTAGGGTTAGAATTGGAGCTGTAAAATATGTTGTCTCATATTGTTAACCAATCTCCTACAATTAATCATGAGGGAATATTTAAAGGTAGTAAAGCCTGCAGGAACATACCAATGGTGCATATTGGACAGAATTACGTTTTTGGATGAAAAAGAGAAGTTTACAATAACTGTTATGTAGTGTATATGCACATGAACAGTAGAACAAGATGATTTTTCCACCCTGCCACCAGCCAGGCTGGCAGGATAAACGAGTTTTGACACAACAGTTTTATCATATAAAATATCCCAGTTGCCCGTCACTGGTCTCAAGTCTGGGCGGCTGCACAATGCTCCCTCCATAGCGAACCCTTCACACAAACACAGACGACGCTCATTACATTCATGATGTGTCTGCTCTTGTTATGTACCAGGGCAGCGTGGGTAGGAGACTAAACTAGTGACGATATCACATATTGACCATGGACCATATGCCCTGGAACATTAGAGTAGCAGACCCATAATTAGTGTTATGAGCAACACCTGTGTTTGTCCTATGAAGACACCGCTGTGAAAAGGGTCTGTTGAGAACGGTGCTGTGATCACATGACAATTTAACACCTGCGTTCTTCTTCTGTGGCTACCTGTCTCCCTCAAGGCCAATCCTGGGTGAGGGCCTTTAGGGAAATGACTCCTATTCCACTACCTCCCTCCATGTCAAGGTGCTAATTAACCAATAACATATCATTCTGCACATGATAGAATATCATATCTTTCTGCATATCATAGAATATGATAGAATATCACATAATTCTGCATATCATAGAATATGATAGAATTCTGAATACGATATAATATCATTTGATAGAATCATATGTCATAAAATATAATCTCACTCTGCACATGATAGAATATCAAATCATTCTGCATATGATATAATATAAAACCATTATGCATATCGTCGAATATCAAATCATTCTGCATATCATAGAATATCATTTCATTCTGCATGTGATAGAATATCAAATCATTCTGCATATCATAGAATATCAAATCATTCTGCATGTGATAAAATATCAAATCATTCTGCATATCATAGAATATTATATAAAAGAATATCATATCATATAATGTCATATAATTCTGCATATCATAGAATAGCATGCGATAGAAAATAATGACATTCTGCATATCTTAGAATATCATATAAAAGATTATCATAATTATTACATTATCATAGTTATTATTTGAAACTAATGAAATAAAATGGCTATTGGAGTTTCTCCATATCACTGTCAATGTTTAAATGTATTATTCTTTTTATTATTATTGTTGATTATTATTATCATTATTATTATTATCATTATTACTAACAAGTTATTTTTCCTGTCTGTTTTCTTTGATTTGATGTAGCCTAGCCTAAATTGGAAACGGGAGAAACTAATGTCTACATTTTTAATGAACTTCATAACATCTGCAGTTGTGCTTTGAGAGCGGTGAGCTTTTCCTTTTAACCTATTCCAGCACATTTGCACACCAAGGTACATGTTGACGCTGGCACTCTTACAGAAAGGAAGGGGGAAAAATCAGAAATGGAAATGAACTCTCACTTGTGTGTACTGATCAAAGAAACAGAATTATTCAACTTTTTTGCCATGGCTTGATCTTAAAGAAATATAGGGGAAAAGGAAAGGTTCAGGAAAGATGAAGCAGTTGCAGTTGGAGGGCTGTTTTACGGAGTGTTTTATGTTTTCTCCTGTTTTCTCATCTGGTTTCTCCATATCCTCGATTGCAACTCTCAATTGTTGGCTACATACTTATATACTCCATATCCTTTATATACACTTCCATACTCTACATGAACCACAGTAGAAACATGCATATGCTGTCAAGCTATTTGTAAATATGAATGTATTGTATAGACTCCTTATTTAGCTTACTACATTAAAATATGCATACAACACAACAGCTCATTCTGTACATGCATGGCTCAAATCTTATCTTCAAATACCAAACAATAAATAGCACAATACAGTCTTACATGTTTTTATTTGTTTAATTATATATATATATATTTTGGTATATATTCTTATTTTTATTTAATATAGTTTTTTAATAGAATACTTTTGTAATAGGCCTACTTATTATTATCATTATTATTATTATTATTATACAGATTATACACCTTAATATAAAGTAGAAGAACTGTTCAACTGGATGACTAATACGTATTTAATGATGTTATACTTGCACTGATTGTGTAAGATGCTAAACATATATTTTGATGCTAAAATATTGAATATGCGTCACTTGTATGTATGAAATATGCATACGTTGAATGCAATACATTGACATCATTGTGTTCTTCTGTTGATCAGATTAATAAGTAAACCCTGTCATCGCTTACTGCAGGATCTTGTAAAGACTAAAGTGGTCACTGATAAACGACAACCTTATTTAAGCTTTTCATTCTAGGAAATTTGGATTCAGTTAGCCCATGTTTATATTGTTTTATGTTGGCTAAATAAAAGAAGGTGTGAGAGAGAGAGAGATATTCCTTGCTGGTTCTAAACAAATCTCTCCTAGCTTTGAAACATTTCCCTTTGCTGTTTCACTCCATTCTGTGTGAAGCTTGTGTAATAGGAGCGGGGTAGTCGGCCCTCATCCCTAACCCCCTATCAGGCACCTGTATGGGCAGCCGCTGCCTGATCTGGGGGATAACACGGCACACCAAAGCTCTTTGATACAGCAAACACAATGGTGTCTCTATAGAGAACCAGTGTGCAGTAGCAGTGGTGGAAGCACACGTATTCTACAAGAGTGAACAATCCTTAGACTGAGTGGTCAATGTAAATATCGTCCAGTATACATACTCAAGTAAAAGTGAATGAATTAATTCTGTGTTGTACAGATTGTGTGTAGGTGTCGGTGTATGTGTTTGTATGTGTGTGTGTGTGTGTTTGTGTGTATGTGTGTGTGGATGTGTGTGTGGATGTGTGTGTATGTATGTGTGTATGTGTGTGGGTGTGTGTGCTTCTGTGTGTGTGAGTGTGTGTGGATGTATGTGTTTCTGTGTGTGTTTGTGTGTTCGTGTGTTTCTGGGGTGTGTGTGTGTGTGTGTGTGTGTGTGTGTGTATGTGTGGGAGTGTGTGTGTGTGTGTGTGTGTGTGTGTGTGTGTGTGTGTGTGTGTGTGTGTGTGTGTGTGTGTGTGTTGCTCAAACTACAAAGACAGATCCAGAGCCACAAACAATGTTTTTACTCTATCTCTCCACAAGTGGGCACTGCTCCCATGTTAAAAGTGATCTGTTTGTGTTGTTGCCCGGCATATGTGTTTTTATTATATTTGCATTTATTAAATTAGACCGACATTACAAATGATATGCAACTTTGAAAAGATTTGATAATGTAAGATCAGAACTAACTAATGGATTTAGAAGAAAACACAAGCCAATTACAAAATGATTGAATGTCTTATTCCAAATGAGTTTATTTATGAATAATCAGCAATGTTTGTGTTAATATTAAAGTCTTGTTACTAGTGTGAATATTGATGTATTAACCCTCATTGATTCAATATAAGGTGGAATACTTGTTTTGTATCCAATAACTGATCAACTAAAACTAAAAGTAAACCAAATAAGCCGAACTGAACCAATAACCATTCATTGCAATTGCGTCCATCCACTACTGTACAGCACGTTATCGTTTGGTTTGCAGTCATGTTGATGCATGTAATAACAGGACCAACAAAGTGATTTTCTTGTCTCCTAATGGGGAAAAAAGGGTCAATAGTAGATGGTGTTCAAGTTGGTTCAAATGCGCCTCTGAATGTTGTGAACAACTGTTGTGTGATGAGTATATGCATCTCTACTCTCTCCCTCAAACATCGCTGTTTAGGGCGCTAAACAACTTGTTCCCTCAACAACAAAAATATATTATATATATATATAAAAAGGGAACCTCAACAAGCCAGTTGAGGCGGGGGACAGGGGGGGAGCCGTTGTGGTGAGGGGGGAGTTATAGTAGGGGACAGGGGGGAGTCGTGGGGGGAGGGAGGGAAGTCTTTGGAGAAGGGAGGGGATGGGGTTGGTTCCCTGGGCCCTTGGCTCTGTCTGCATGCTGAGTGGGGCCATCAGATAACCAGGCCAGGACAATGGAGCTCCATTCTGAGGGCTCTCTTAAAATGAGCAGGAAGCGTCTGTGTGGTGGGCTCCCTGGAGCCTGCTCAGCCCTGACGGAGCAAGCCACAGCTCAGTGCTACTGGAGCGCGGGGAGGAAATGAGCCGGCCACGGACAACCTTACTGGAGCCAAGCGTGACCTTTTGATGCTGCGTCCACCAGCTACTGGGTGAGGGAGGTGATGGAGAGAAGAGGACAGGATAGGAATAAAACATACTTATGTGTACTCTTCTGCATTAATAAGGTTCAGATACTGAAGTGAAATCACAATCTCTCTTACAATCTCTTATAAGAACAATGATCATTTTGGTTGTGTGTGTGTGTGTGTGTGTATGTGTGTTTGTGTGTGTTCAAATGTGTGTGTTCATGTGTTCATGTGTGTGCTTGTGTGTGTCCAAATGATTTTATGTTTGTGTGTGTGCGTGTGCATGCGTGAGTGCATGCGAGTATATATATGCATGTGCACACACGCATGTGGGTGTGTGTGAGTGTGTGTGTGAGTGTGTGTGTGTGTGTGTGTGTGTGTACGTGTGTGTGTGTGTGTGTGCGTGTGTCTAGCAGCGTGCAAAGTGAATGTGAAGCCTTGCATTTGGTCATCGCTACCTTCCAGGGACCACGTAGCACAGGCCCATCTCAACCCAGCCGGCCTGCTACGTGCTGTGGGCTGGTGGGTGGTGGTTGGTTTACTGGTGAGGCACCAGAACCACTTCCTAATAGCCACAGTCTTTAGGAGATCAACGTGAATACTGGGCAAGATGCCAAGGCCCCAGCCATCAAACATTCACGTAGACATGGCTGGCAGAGCTCAGGAAAGCCTTTTGGGATGGTGGGATGAGAATGTTCCTAGTGACTTCATTCTCACTGCATTTGCTCCAAGGTTTTGTACATTCAAATAATGCACTGTTAGGTTCTGCTATTCCGTTATTGGCTATAAGCCAGGCATTCATTTGGTATGCTTGTGGGTTATACTTGATCATCTTAACACAGCTTGAATGCCATGGAATAACGAACACATATCTTCGTATCATTGCTTTGACTCATTGTCCGCATTCACTTTGACTAACTGTTGAGTCAACATTTGTCCACTGACAACCACATGGCCTGTCCTTAAGTGAAGTTCAGAGCCTTGATGCTCTACTGACTCTTAAGAACCCTCTCCATAGAGCACTGCGGCACTATATTCAACTGGCCATTTACTTACATTTGTACATCTAATTTTACAAGCTAGAAGCTTAGCTAGAAATGATTCATTCCAAGTTAAAAAACCTTTATTCTATTATTCAAATCTAAAACATGACAAATATATTGTATTTTAAAGGTATCTTTAGGTGTAAATTCTTGTGAAGGAATTCTAATCGATGTTAGATTATGAATCATCATTTCTAACTGCTTTGACTAAATCCTTGACCGTGCACTCTTTGTTCTGCAGCTGATTAACTCCCACTGGGACTACTGCTATCTCAGCTTCTGGAACTTTGCCTTTTTTTCTTCTGAGGTGCTGTACTTCTTTGCAAGTACTCGTACCTGTTCGTATTTATAACGTTTTTGTTTAAAAACTTTTAAAGACTTTTAAATAACTTTAATTATGCCTTAGATCATAAAACAACAAATCTGTTTTCCTTTTTTCAGTTTTAATTTGTTGTTAAAATGGAGCAAACTTATTTTGACTTACATATTCAAGGCAAGCACCTTGTATTATGCTACAAATGTCGGCCATTCTTTTAATATACCGTAATGCGTCTCTTGGGCAATGTTTTGGACTTTGGCAATGCATATTAGGAAAGTGGCTTCAAAGGACAATGTGTGGACGTTCTGTTGTTATTTTCAATGCTGTGGACCTGCGGTTAAAAGTGAATCTTGTGTTGATGGAGTGAAGGAGAAGCAGACAATACAGTCTCTCTCACAATAGGGTTCATGGCTAGGTTCCCCTCGCGCACTTGATCAACACAATGCCCTGGCACAGTCAAGGATATAACACATCCAACCGCCAGAACTACTCCACACTGTACACCCGAAGAGGCCTGTCTAGAGAGGCTTGGTTCTTGGAGGGCTTCATATGTTGCCAGACACATGCCTCAGGACCCCAGTTATTTGCTAGGAAGCAGCACCCTGAAATATTTAAGGCATTTTATTTGATGCACTTCATGAGAGGATTTTAGAGGATAGCATAGATTTAGACACACTGAAAGCATTCTTTATGAAGGGGGATGTTGTATTTCCAATAGATTTGAGTTATGACCAGTGAGATAAGGGGTCAGAGGTTACAAAAATACGACCACGGTTATTTTTCAGTATCATTTGGCAAAATACTGAACTCCCTGGGATCGAGAGATAAAAGGGAGCAAGTAAAGACAATGACTGTAACTGACAAGAATTCTCAGCTCAGACTAAACACACACAGGACTGACAAGGGGACTAGCTTGGGAAGGCCTATTTTTGCTTATTTTCCTGTTT
Source organism: Lota lota (assembly GCA_026745465.1). NCBI lineage: Eukaryota > Metazoa > Chordata > Actinopteri > Gadiformes > Lotidae > Lota > Lota lota. Next base: position 877,150 of record JACYXH010000160.1, read on the forward strand.
TGATTGCAGGCACGAGATGAGCGGTGAACAATTATGAAGGATACTCGCGCACACACCCAATCTCCAACCTATGATCCTCTGGGGAGGCCCCTGCGGTGCAGCTGGGCCAGGAGGACAAGGGGAAGAAGGTTGCAGGGTGCTGCCTGGCGCGCTGTGGAGGCGCATGGAGCAGATGGGGCTGGCTAGGTATTAGGTGAGAGGTCACACATTGTTTATCACAGGTCACACCTTGTTGCAATTGAAGAATACATGACAATAGTGTAGATGACAGGACAGGATTGTTTAGAGGACAGGACAGTTTAGACGACAGGATAGGATAGTGTAGAGGATAGGATAGTGTAGATGACAGGACAGGATCGTTTAGAGGACAGGACAGGACAGTTTAGATGACAGGATATGATAGTGTAGAGGACAGGACAGGATAGTGTAGAGGACAGGATCGTTTAGAGGACAGGACAGGACAGTTCAGACGACAGGACAGGATAGTGTAGAGGACAGGACAGTTTAGAGGACAGGATAGGATAGTGTAGAGGACAGGATAGTGTAGAGGACAGGACAGGACAGTGTAGAGGACAGGACAGGATAGTGTAGAGAACAGGCTAGTGTAGAGGACAGGACAGGATAGTGTAGATAACAGGATAGTTTAGAGGACAGGGCAGGATAATGTAGGGGACAGGATAGTGTAGAGGACAGGACAGGAGGACAGCCTGCCAAAGGTTCTGGGTTTCAATCCTCCACGTCCACTTCCATCTCCATGCCTATCCCCTACCTGCTCCTTAATTATCTATCAGAGTTGGCTGTAAGTTGCTAAATTATTAAATTGCTAAATGGTACAACAAAAAACAACTTTGCAAAGATTGTGAGGAGCTCCATGTTTGATAAATGATGTATCAGCAAGAAATAGAGAAATCGGGAGAGAAATTGCTCGCAGAAGTTTGGAGGTTATTAGATCAGACCAGATATTGTCTGTGGAAATCCAGACATGCCTAATTACACATATGTTCTGCCTTGGAATATATATATATATATATATATATATATATATATATATATATATATATATATATATATATATAATTTAAATGGTTTTTTATTTAAATACCATTTAAATAAAAACTCACACACATTTATGTACTGTTACCTATTATATGGAAGAGTAACAAGACATAGAGAATAGTACCTCAGAAGACCATATAAGACATATTAATTATGATGGGACAGCAAGGAGCAAGGGGAGAGGGCGCTGAGTGAAGCGTGACCACAGCCAGCGGAACAGGAAGGGAGAGGTAGGAGAGAGGAAGGGAGAGGTAGGAAAGACGGAGACACAAGCTGTGGTGGGCCGTCACCAGCCTCCTAGACAAGGACGCGGGGGGTCAGAACAAGCATCTCATAGAGGAGATAAGTAACAATTAGAGGAACTATAGTCCACTAAAAAATCTACCGGAGTCTCTCCTTGAAAGAGACAATAATAAAGAGAGAGAGAGAGAGGGGTAGAGAAAGAGAGAGGGGTAGAAAGAGAGAGAGAGGGGTAGAGAGAGAGAGAGAGAGAAAGAGGGAGAGAGAGAATGAGAGAGAGGGAGAGAGAGGGGGAGAGAGAGAGGGGGGTAAGGAGAGCAAGAGAGAAGGAGAGAGAGGGGGAATGAGAGAGAGAGTGGGGGAGAAAGAGTGAGGAAAGGGGGTAGGGAGAGAGAGTAGACAGAGACAGCGCAAGAGTGAGACTGAGGTAGAGGGAGGGTGATAGAGAGATAGAAACATTAAAACAGTGTGAGCGAGATGGTTGTTCTAGTATTTGCAGCGCTGTTATTAACGCTGTTGGAACAAATCAAATGGAACCAGAGAGTGTCCGGACGAACTCCTAAAATGCTCTCAGTTTTGTCCGTTTTTTGTAAAAGTTATTTTTGTCATTTCTTGTCACTGAAAGAAAGGGCTTGGATTTGCATGCCATAATTGAAATGCATATTTTATTACTACGTTCCTCATATTATGATCATGCATATCTCATTGCACCTACAACCTGAAGTCATTCACACAAGTGCAGAATTGTTGACATCCATAAAACAGAGTATTTTTCCGGGCTTACAGAGAAAACACACCACACTGTCTGAATGTTTATTATGATTGGTCGATGCCACATTTCAAGGCTTGTGAACCGAAGTGTCAGGCTGGAATGTGGACTGTCATTGTCTACGTTTACACAAGACTTGTCTGTAGCAAGGCAGAAAAGGCCCATGTCTCGCTTTCTGGTGGGTGGTTAAGGTCTCCATATCCTCTTCCACTCAACGCATTGTTTCAATTTCACCAAAGATTAATATCTTGTTTAAACAGCCCTCAGACACACACCACGCCATCGCTCTGACTCCATGGCTCTCTGCGTCTGTATCTGCAGCATCGCCAGTCCACTGGAGGTCAATGAATTTGAAGAATGTTTGGACCATAACAAAAACAGCACTTGTGTTGCCAGTGTTTAAATTTTGGTTTGTATTTTTGTCTTAATGAAGTCAATTCCTGAGTGATCCAGGAACCCCTCTCACACCTTGGGAGAGCTCCAGTTGTTTGGACATGAGAGAGGAGATTATGTTTTTATTTAGCTCGAGACGGGCTCCAACTACGCGTTGGGAGACCTTCCTCCACTCGTGGAATAACCTCACCGAAGGGCTTCATGTCGCATCAGCTCATTTCATTTAAAAGCAATAGGATAAGCGCCATTATAATAATTCATAGGAAAAAGAGCAGATCAAAACTGATACCCTGTGTGTTTAATGGCATAAGACCTCCTGATTGTTGTATTCATGGATTTCCCCACATGAGGTCACTGCAAGGCCGACACGTTACCTTCCCGATGGGCTTAATAGTTGGTGTTTGCTGGTCGGCCATTAATTCGTTATTTTAAGGAATTTGAAACACTCTCCAAATAGCACAGACATAATGACTACAAAACCCAAAAGAATTACGCTGGGATTTGCACGATTCGGGGAGTTTGAAGAACTACGTGAGATTTTCCACGTAGCCCTATGCCACCCGACATGGGAGTAGGCCTACTTCATTCATAAGATGCTAACACAAATACAAAGTCTCCATGCCCATTATTACTTTGTTTGAGCCTGTTTGAACTTCTCCTGAGATACTGATCTCCATGTGTTTGATTAGGACTTGACGCACCAAGCCAAGCTGATCTGAATTAATCGTTAAAGGTACAATATGTGACTATAGCAAAGTCCATGCTACACGCCACCTAGGTGGCTTTTCCCACTCCACCTAGGTGACTTTCCTCGGGCTCCTCCAAACAATTGGACACAGGGTGGTGATGTTGAAAACCGGTTTATTGTTAAAGTTGAATGGACTGAGACATGCAGATGGTGCTCCACGCTGCCATGCCGGAGAGCTCTCCTCGAGTGTGTGGTGGTGGCTGGTTTAACCTGTGCACACTGATTGCTCAATGTGCAACAGGTGTGCAGCCCCACCCAGCCCCATAGTCCAATCAGTCTGACTCAGGCCAGGTGAGGCTGCTTAAACCAGCCACCATCCACACACACATACCCCCAACACCCAATTGAAGCCAGGGAGTATCCCCGGCTGAAACCTACTCCCCCCCCCCTCCTCCTCCACCCCCCATCCAAATTTTTTTTTTCCTAAACCGGACTCTGACCCAGGGTTACCATACCTCACGGACTCTGACCAGGGTTACCATACCTCACGGACTCTGACCAGGGTTACCATACCTAAAAAAAATAAAAATAAAAACCAACCCCACAGTCCCCACACCTCCCCAGGGTGACACCCCAACCCACCCTCCCCCTCCATCCTGGAGACTCGGAGGCCTGGGCTGCTGACCCAGGGCTGTCTGGGCGGGCTGGCGGAAGAGTTGGTTGGGCTGCGGCGCTGGCTGGATGCCGGGGTGGCTAGCTGCAGACGGTTGCCTGTGGCGGTTGCTGCGCTGCCTCCCCCGTCCTCCGCTGGAATCCACAGCGCCGTTGGGGAGAGGGATGGTGTTGGGAGAAGGCTGTCCGTCGTCGCTGCTGGGCCCAGTGCGCCCCTGGACAGCCTTCCTGTGTCCAAACGCGGTTTGGAGAGGTCCCTGTTCAGGCACCAATGTAGCAAAGTCCACGCTACACGCCACCTGGGTGGCTTTTCCCACTTGAATGGACTGCGACATGCAGATGGTGCTCCACGCTGCCATGCCGGAGAGCTCTTCCTGAGTGTGTGTGGTGGTGGCTGGTTTAACCTGTGCACACTGATTGCTCAATGTGCAACAGGTGTGCAGCCCCACCCAGCCCCAGAGTCCAATCAGTCTGACTCAGGCCAGGTGAGGCTGCTTAAACCAGCCACCATCCACACACACTCCCACAGTGACATTTCCGAATTCAAATATATATATATTTTGTTGCGTTGTGTACTTTAGTTTTCCCAATCGATTCCAACAATACTGAAATCCAGAGAAATTCATGGTAACGGCTGTTACATTTGGACGCATGTCGATGCCATCATATGCCCTTTACTCCCTCACTTCCGGGGAAACACACGAAAACAGTAATCCAGTAGAGACCTCATTTATTGATATTTCAATATCGATCTAGCTTATTACGATGTGGCAAGGGGCTCAAGTAAGCCACCAAGCTAATGCATAGTTTCTCACTGCGCGCAACACATTTATTCGCTCTCGCTCTCTCTCACCAACACGCTGGCAACAAACCACCTGTGAATAGCCCCTCCTCTCCGTGCACACTGTGAATCAAAACATGATCATGAGGGATAAAGGATTCTTGTAGGCTTTTCCCTGGCAGAGAAGACGGCTGAGCGAAATCATTAATAGAATCAATAGGGAGTTTACAAATCAATATGAGGGATGCCAGAAAAACCAAAACGCTCTTATTGAATACACAGTATAAATCTCAACGAGTACTCATATACTTGTTGAGTACATGAAAAAAAAAAGGTACTCAACATTTACTAGTCCAGGTGAACTCCGAACAAGTGAGTCTTGAGTCTCTTGCGGAAACTGGTGAGCGACTCTGCAGTCCTGACATCGGCAAGGAGTTCGTTCCACCATTGGGGTGCCAGAACAGAGAAGAGTTGGGACTTTGTTGTGCAACCTTTGCTTGCTCTTAGCGATGGCGGTACCAGGCGTCCAGCTGAGGTAGTCAAGCAGTCTGTGCAGTCTGACTAACTGTTGGAGGTAGGCAGGGGCAGTTCCGTTGACCGCCTTGTAGGCCAGTACCATTGTCTTGAATCTGATGCGAGCTACGCCAGTGGAGGTCACGGAAAAGAGGGGTCACATGGGAGAATTTTGGTAGGTTGAACACGAGGCGTGCTGCAGCGTTCTGGATACGGTGCAAAGGTTTGATCACAGAGACAGGGAGTCCAGCCAGGAGCGAGTTGCAGTAGTCATGGCGGGAGATGACGAGCGCTTGGACCAAGAGCTGAGCTGCTTCCCTCATGAGGAAGGGCCGGCTCGTGCGGATGTTGTAGAGAGCCATCAATCAATTCATTCTGTTAAATAAGTCAAACGTATTCCTTATTTTGGTCACAGCACATGTAATGACCCATAAGTCTGCTTACTTAGGGGCGGGATAGTGAGGTAGTTACGGAGGGTGTTTGACTGCAGCCAAAGGGTTCTGGGTTGGACCCCAGTATGAGCCTAACCCTCGACATGTTCATTATTGACATGGACCTAAAACAAGTATGTCCCTTTGGATAAAAGCGTCTGCGAAATAGTAGAATCGATTTTCAGTGTTCGGTAACAGTTTCAGTCACTCATTTGTGTTTCTGTGAGGGTTAATCGGACTATTGATTGACTGTGTGTGTGTCGTAGTTGTGTTTGGGTTTGGGTAAAAAAATGTCAAGTGAATTGTGTGGATTAAAGTTCTTGGCACCTGAGAAGGAAGTGTGTCAGTGTAATTGCAAACATAATAGACAATCAGCCGTGATCTTCCGCTCACAGACTTAGGCCTGTAAAAACCTGTAGTCGCATCCTAAGGACCAACAATATCAGGTTAGCCCAGCCGACACACAGCCGTGTTTCCTGCGGAGAGTCACTCTGCAGAAGCAGCTCTGAGAAGACCTGCTAGACAATCTCTGATCAGAAGAAGTCAAGCAGGGGGTTTGATCCCTGAACCAAACTGCCATCAAGTGTGATTGGATTTCACAGGAAGAATAAAGTTCCTTATGGCTACACAGTTTAAACACCAGGGCCCCATTACAGACAGCCATCCATTGCATGCGGATATGAACACCTTGTAATAACACACCTTCAACATCAGCAACAACTACCTTGATCTGGTCGTGATGTTACACAGTGCCATACATTGTGTATCTTGTACCTCCCGGTGTGTACCTCCCTTGTAGCTGCTCTCAGGATGAACAAAAGAGGAGGAGGAGGAGGAGGTGGAGAGGGGGTTAGGGGGTTGGTCTGCGAATAGACTTTGAGATGGGGGGCGGGGGAGTTAAGCTGGAGATGCATGGATGAGTCATGATAAGTATATCCCATGAGGATAAGGAAAGTGTACATAGTTTAGATTTGATTAATTTATCATTGTATCATTCAAGTAAAATCCTTCTAGCAGTAGGACCCAGGGGTGTATAGGGTCTCTCGACAGCAACCGGCCAAACACACCTTTATGGGGTCTCCAGACCAGAGATGTGTGAATCCTCCCAAAGCACACACAATGGGGACACACAATGATAAAAAAAAAAAAGTGACATTTTGAGCCACGTCATTGGCTAAGGAGCGTCTGACAGGAAAACACAATGGCTGTTGGGGCCAGAGTCAGCTATATATGGCATTCAAAAGACATCTACTTTTAATTCTCGACAAGAATCACTGTACCATAGCGTGTCTGGGGCCACAAGATGACTGCTTCAGTGGCCGTGTATAGAAATATTTACACGGAGGATCGCTTTAAACAGACGTATGGAACAGAGGACAGGGCGCCCGGTAGTCTGTTACTATGGAAAAGACTTGCTCAAAAATGCAGGTGTTCACGGCGAGCATTTCTTCACCTGTTGAGCGAGCGCGTTCCGATCTTCAACTGGCTGCCGAGATACAGGCTGAGGAAATGGCTTTTAGGAGACACCATAGCGGGACTTACAGTTGGTATTCTTCACATACCCCAAGGTAAGTATACGGTGAAATGTAAGAAAAACCTTGCCTATGATGCTCAGACAGCACACTGAACAATCTTGGCTTACGATGTATAACTAATAGAAAAGGTGTGGATTAAATATATGTTTCTATGTTAAATAGCCGATTTTTTTAATTTGTAGCTAATAACATTTTGGAAAAAAATGTTTTTGCAACTTTAAAAAATAAATAAAAATCGTAATAATATTCCTATATGTTTAATACGATAGATATGCGAAAATTAAGATAGAAATGTACAATGACACTATGAGTGTTCTATTTCCAACATTTGTTCATTTCTATAGTGCTTTTACAATTAGGCAACTGTTGTTTTTTATAACCTAATCTATGTTTTCTACTAACGTTGTGAAATAAAATGCAGCAAGTATTACTCATTATTCGAACCTCATGGCCATATTTCATTTTCAAATACAGGCATGGCGTTTGCTCTTCTAACATCTGTGGCGCCGATATTTGGTCTCTACACGTCTTTCTTCCCGGTCATCCTATATATGCTGTTTGGCACAGGCCGTCACGTTTCCACAGGTAAAACACAACCTCGGAACCTCCGAACCTATTTCCATTTAAATATGCATGTTTCAATGTACTGCATGTACATTGTACTATGTTAATTAGTGGCTATTTATCATGTTTATTATGAGCAGTTAGGGTTTTTGAGTCCCAGACAAAATGTTCTGAATTTGATCTGCATGCTCATTCATAACATATATCTGGAAAAAACACTATACTTAAACTAAATCTAAACTATACTACACCGTCTCAATATTAAAACTGTATGGATTCTCTGTGGACGTGAGGTATTTCCACTGATGATAATGGTGCTGTGTCAGGTACTTTTGCTGTGGTGAGTCTGATGACAGGCTCGGTGGTGGAGCAGCTGGTTCCTGCCCCCCTGCAGTTCAACGCCAGCAGCCTAGAGGCAGCGGCCATGGAGGCCCAGAGGATAGGAGTTGCCTCTGCTGTGGCCCTTCTCTCTGGGATAATGATGGTGAGATACTGACCACACCCAACTCAATTCACTTATTCACACACACACATTCTAGTTCAATTCTTATGTGATGTGTTACGTGCTATCTCTAGTGATTTGGGCCTTATTTACAGAGTGTTCAACTATATATAAATATAATTGTATTAAAAGGCTGCCATTGTTGTGTGACAGAGGCCTATACTTATTACTATTAACTATAAAGTGCTTTAATGCAGAGTGACTTACTGTGTGATGTATAGGCCTATACTTATTACTATTAACTATAAGGTGCTTTAATGCAGAGTGACTTACTGTGTGATGTATAGGCCTATATTTATTACTATTAACTATAAGCTGCTTTAATGCAAAGTGACTTACTGTTTGACGTATCTATATTACTATTAAACAAGGTGCTTTAATGTAGAGTGACTTACTGGGTTACGTTTGTAATGGTGTTTCATTATCATGTGTGTTTTTAACCCATCATGCAGTGTTTTATTATCATGTGTGTTTTTAACCCATCATGCGGTGTTTCATTATCATGTGTGTTTTTAACCCATCATGCAGTGTTTCATTATCATGTGTGTTTTTAACCCATCATGCGGTGTTTCATTATCATGTGTGTTTTTAACCCATCATGCAGTGTTTCATTATCATGTGTGTTTCTAACCCATGTTGCGGTGTTTCATTATCATGTGTGTTTCTAACCCATCATGCGGTGTTTCATTATCATGTGTGTTTTTAACCCATCATGCGGTGTTTCATTATCATGTGTGTTTTTAACCCATCATGTGGTGTTTCATTATCATGTGTGTTTTTAACCCATCATGCAGTGTTTCATTATCATGTGTGTTTTTAACCCATCATGCGGTGTTTCATTATCATGTGTGTTTTTAACCCATCATGCAGTTTCATTATCATGTGTGTTTCTAACCCATGTTGCGGTGTTTCATTATCATGTGTGTTTCTAACCCATCATGCAGTGTTTTATTATCATGTGTGTTTTTAACCCATCATGCAGTGTTTTATTATCATGTGTGTTTTTAACCCATCATGTGGTGTTTCATTATCATGTGTGTTTTTAACCCATCATGCAGTTTCATTATCATGTGTGTTTTTAACCCGTCATGCGGTGTGTTTCATTATCATGTGTGTTTTTAACCCATCATGCGGTGTTTCATTATCATGTGTGTTTTTAACCCATCATGCGGTGTTTCATTATCATGTGTGTTTTTAACCCATCATGCAGTTTCATTATCATGTGTGTTTTTAACCCATCATGCAGTTTCATTAGCATGTGTGTTTTTAACCCATGTTGCGGTGTTTCATTATCATGTGTGTTTTTAACCCATCATGCAGTTTCATTATCATGTGTGTTTTTAACCCATGTTGCGGTACAGCTCTGCATGTTTGTGCTGCAGCTGGGCTTCCTCTCCACCTACCTGTCAGAGCCCATCGTCAAGGCGTTCACCAGCGCCGCAGCCTTCCACGTCACCATGTCGCAGCTCCAGAGCATGCTGGGCCTGCGGCTCGCGCGCCACACCGGAAACTTTGCCCTCTTTAAGGTCAGCCCTCTTGTGCCACTTCAAGTCCTGCTGAATCCAAGATGTAGAGGGAGCATTTAGGATCACAGTGGTCATGGGTCATTCATCCATCCATATATCCATCCATATACATACATCCATCTATTCATCTATCGTCCATCCATCTGAACAGCTATCCATTCATCCAATATCCATTCATCCATCATCTAATTATTTCCCACTTTCATTTTTCTTTTCTTTCAATGCATTAATCTCCTTAGGAAACATAGTAACTTATCTCAAATCAACGTCATCACCTTTTATATATTACCACCATTCACTCATTAGTGCACACAGGTTAAACCAGCCATAACCACACACACTCAAGATAAAGCTCTGACATGTCAATATTCACCTGCTGTATATCATGCAACAAACCTTCAACCTCTGCAATAAACCGGTTTCCTACAACATATTCCTGGGTCCTGGTGTTGAAGAGGGTCACTTGCTATATGAGGGTTGTGTTATTTGTGGTTCCTCAGACCTTAGCATCTGTGATGGAGAACCTGCCTCAGACCAACATGGCTGAACTGCTCATCTCCTTGGTGTGTCTGGCCATCCTGGTCCTGGTCAAGGAGATCAACACACGCTACAGGAAGCGCCTACGGACACCAATTCCTGTAGAGATCCTGACGGTCAGACATGCTAGATGGCTAAACACAATGTTACATCCAATGTATGGATCAAAGTACTGAGTCTAGTAAGCTGAATACAGTCTTTCTTTATATATAAAGATAACCTCTATCTTTCTATATTCCAGGTGATCATAGCTACCGGAGTGGCTTATGCTCTTTCTCTGGACTCTACTTGTGACGTCCAGATTGTCGGCCATATCCCTGCCGGGTAACATTTTGTACATGTGGTGAATTATTTGGTGTGGTGTTCCAGTGGCTTGACCGTTTGTGTTCCCCCATAGCTTCCCAAGCCCTCAGATGCCTGCCATACACACATTTCCTGACATTGCTGGCGACACGGTAGCCATAACGTTTGTTGGCTATGCTGTGTCCGTCTCCCTGGCGATGATATACGCTGATAAACATGCGTACTCCATACACCCCAACCAGGTACCAGCCTCTGTTCATAGTTATAAACACACATACTCCATACACCCCAACCAGGGACCAGCCTCTGTTCATAGTTATAAACACACATACTCCATACACCCCAACCAGGGACCAGCCTCTGTTCATAGTTATAAACACACATACTCCATACACCCCAACCAGGTACCAGCCTCTGTTCATAGTTATAAACACACATACTCCATACACCCCAACCAGGGACCAGCCTATGTTCATAGTTATAAACACACATACTCCATACACCCCAACCAGGGACCAGCCTCTGTTCATAGTTATAAACACACATACTCCATACACCCCAACCAGGGACCAGCCTCTGTTCATAGTTATAAACACACATACTCCATACACCCCAACCAGGGACCGGCCTTTGGTTATTGTTTTAATCTTCTCTTTTTCCATCATGGTTGTTTTTATCATAATATAACGTTGTAGCGTGTTATCATGTTATCATAAACATGTTGTAGCGTAAAGGAATTTCACCAATCAAAAACAATGAGTCAAGCTCATATCCTGTACTCTCTTGCCTTCATATGAACATTTGTTTCACAACATTGCAGTGAATTCTTATGCCCTCTCATAAACAAGTTGATACATTCTCGTGTGCAAGCTTTGCCCTTCAGGAGATGCTTGGCTGTGCACATTGTGTGTAGCGTAACTCTGTATTCGTATCAAACCTCATTTCATTGAGAAATGTCCAAATAGGTCAGGGTTTGCATCGTATATCTAGTCATCGTATATCTAGTGATCAATCTCAATCTCAAACATTCACATTGATCTTCTTAGATTACATTTGACATATAATCCAAATCCTAAAATCTATTCTCAGAACAAAGCAGAAATGGCAGCAACTTGTTTGGGATCTCTGTTCTGCATGACGAGATGGGAGAGTACAATCTTTTCCTCCAGCGTTCTAGGCTATGAGGTGTTTTCCATTTAACCAAGAGTATGTCTTGCCTTTTCATGTAGTCCTTGTATCCTCACCTAGCGTCCATCTTGGTTCTGGGTCCACTGGATTGAAGGTGACCTGTATGTTGCATGTGTCCTCTAGGAGCTGCTGGCACATGGCATCTCCAACACCGTGTCTTCCCTCTTCACGTGCTTCCCAAGCTCAGCCACTCTAGCCACCACCAACATTCTAGAAAGTTCCGGAGGATTCACACAGGTTCTCTACTCAGTGTTACCATACCATACACTGTATTTATCCCCAAAGGGGAAACTGGGTGGGTCACCCATGCACACAATAATAAAACCTCAGACATCATTCCAAGAGGGCTTGATCATTGCTCAGTGTACAACATTCAAAAGTAATACATTAAAAACACTGTGATTAATTATTTGATCACTGGCTAGTACTGTCCAACATTTAGCGCTGGCTGAAGTGAGATTCATAACCCTGTAAAAAGCACTTTTGCATATGTGTACAACTTTTTGACAACTTAAAAACGACAGAACCAGGTTATTTATAATGGTTCAGCATAATGTGAATAAAAAACAAATAAGAAAATACATTATTTTAAATACCGTTTACCTCTTTGAAGAAACTGTAATGCTATCATTTGGGTTTTCCTCTAAAACAGAGATTTAACTGCAGACTAAGCACCATATACTAATCAAAATGTTGGTTCCCATGCAGCTCTCTGGGTTGTTTACCAGCCTGGTGGTTCTTGTTGTGCTGCTCCTGATTGGTCCCCTCTTCTACTTCCTGCCCAAGGTGTGTGTTTCATGAGGCATGAGTGTTTTCTTTATTAGCCTGAAAGATTGGGTGGTGGAGTAAAGTGAGGATGTCGGCGTGGGAATGAGTTACACGTAGAAAAGTAACTCATTAACTCAGTCTAACTCTAATTAACTGACCAACTCAGAACAACTCAGACCAACTCAAGACAACTCAGACCAACTAAGGACAACTCATATCTAACTCAAGTTTAACTCAGACTAACTCATGTTTAACTCGTGTCTAACTGAGACTTACTCATATCTAACTCAAGTTAAACTTAAACTAACTCATGTCTAACGCATGTTTAACTGAGACTTACTCATATCTAACTCAAGTTTAACTCGGACTAACTCATGTCTAACTCGTGTTATATGTCTTGTCCAGGCGGTCCTGGCGTGCATCAATGTGACAAGCCTCAGACAGATGTTCCTGCAGTTCCAAGACCTGCCAGGCCTGTGGAGAGTCAGCAGGATTGACTTTGTAAAGAAACTCATTACTCAGATAATAATTAGTTTTGTATTGTGTGTGTGTGTGTGTCAAATTATCCATGAAATCACATCCAAAGACAGATTTCATGACAATAGTGTCAATGCAGTAATGAAAGCAATCAATGAAAACTTGTTAAGCACAAACACAAGCTGGCTGTGAGCTAAAATGCTTGAGCAATCTAAACTTATCTCAAACGTTCTCCAAACAAAATACCATTTCAGATTTACAACACTGTGTTTTGAGATTTACTAAACTAGAAGCAGAGTTTTGAGATTTACTATACTAGAAGCAGAGTTTTGAGATGTACTATACTAGAAGCAGGATTTTTTGATTTACTATACTAGAAGCAGAGTTTTGAGATGTACTATACTAGAAGCAGGATTTTTAGATTTACTATACTAGAAGCAGAGTTTTGAGATGTCCTATACTAGAAGCAGAGTTTTGAGATTTACTATACTAGAAGCAGAGTTTTGAGATGTCCTATACTAGAAGCAGAGTTTTGAGATTTCCTATACTAGAAGCAGAATTTAGAGATTTACAGTACTAGAAGCAGAGTTTTGAGATTTACTATACTAAGTAGAATTCCCGATGGTTACATCGTTTTGGAGCAGTGATAACAAACATCATAATCTTAAAGTGCTAATCTGAAAGATTTTCATGTAAATACATTTTCGGTTAAGTCACTATTGATCACCAAATGAGGTACCACAATGGTGATTAAAGTTGGTGGCCACTGTAAGCACTAGGAATGAACACACCTCTAACCAATACATCTTTTTTTCTGTCTTAATTAAAGTTTAGGGCTTGTTTTTAAGCTATTGTACGTTAAGTGTCTTTAAGAACTTTGAAAAGGGCTCTATAAGTCTGATGTATTATTAATTACAATAAGATATTCAGAAAGTTGATATTGTAGTAAGCTGAACCAAGCAGGCGTCCCCCTGTCTCAGATGGTGTGGGTGGTCACCTGGCTGTCTGTGGTGGTCCTCAACGTGGACCTGGGTCTGGCCATTGGTGTGGTCTTCTCTATGATGACAGTGATCTGCCGCACACAGAGGTATGTTGTTCCCAATGTATGAGTACAACTCAGTGGATATACTGCAACTAACCTACTCTTTTGGTAGCAAAGAAGGGTGCTCCTTAACTTTGGGAGAAGGAGATGGTATTTTTCACAGCCAATTCAAGTGGCAAACACAAGCACTTTTGGAGGACGCTCATGGGCGGTTGCTATTGCCCCAAAGGATAACATCGTGGCCCATTTTCGCGTATTTCAGCTGTAGCGTTCTCACTCAATACTGGCCCAATTTCCAATATTGTTGTCCGCATTAGTCCCTTTGACCCAAAATTATTGGAATATAGGGTCCAGGCTGAAGAATCCCGAAGTTTTCCTTTAATACTATAATTAACTTTGATTTCACACAGAGCTGGGTGTTCGGTTCTAGGCCAGGCCAGCAACACAGAGATCTACAGACCTATGCAAAACCACAGCAAGGTACACACACACACACACACACATTCCAAAAATATATTTTTCTCTTCTTTCTTTTGGTTCTTGCTGTTAACAGTTTCCATATATAACCATTAACATTATTCCAGGTACCTAACAACAAGGTGATCAATTGTCTGTTGCCTCCACAGTGCAGTGAGGTGGCGGGGGTAAAGATCCTCACCTACAACGGCCCCATCTACTACGGCAACCGCAGCTTCTTCAAGGAGGAGGTGAGCCGGCTGCTGGGCCTGACGCCTGAGAGGATCCGCAGCCTGGAGAAAAGAAGGAAGGCCCTGGAGAAACGCCAGAGAGACACCACCGTCAGCACCGTGGTACGTCCACTAGTAAGCCTACTCTCTGTCCAAGCCTGGTCCAGCACCGTGGTACATGTACTAGTAAGCCTACTCTCTGTCCAAGCCTGGTCCAGCACCGTGGTACGTCCACTAGTAAGCCTACTCTCTGTCCAAGCCTGGTCCAGCACCGTGGTACATGTACTAGTAAGCCTACTCTCTGTCCAAGCCTGGTCCAGCACCGTGGTACATGTACTAGTAAGCCTACTCTCTGTCCAAGCCTGGTCCAGCACCGTGGTACATGTACTAGTAAGCCTACTCTCTGTCCAAGCCTGGTCCAGCACCGTGGTACATGTACTAGTAAGCCTACTCTCTGTCCAAGCCTGGTCCAGCACCGTGGTACATGTACTAGTAAGCCTACTCTCTGTCCAAGCCTGGTCCAGCACCGTCACACACTCTGGTGTTTGTGTGAGAGCTTTGTTTTGCAGCTCTGGTGGAATAGTGTTGTGGGGCTGGTTTTGGTTGGCTAGTCATTGTTGCTAGTATGTAATGTTGTATTGTTTGGTAAGCATTATAGGTATTTTTCCATGTATGGTATTGCATTGCTCGTCTCGTATAGACCCTCTTTCTGTTAGTAAACAATAACGTTATTTTGTTGCCGACCTTAGGGTGGAGAAAGACTGAAGGTGTTTATCTGAATATATCCTGCAATGATAGAATGGTCTTCTATCCTACCAGTTAAAGTGTTTATTTATACGGCTTTATGATGTTAGGACGCCTAGGTTAGGTCTTACCTCAACCTCAACACCACCACCATCATTTAAGCGTTTCACCTATGCTATCCAAGAAAGTGTCCGAAGGTATGGCACGTAATCAAATATACGTTATTACTTTATTTTCTATATTGTGTTTTAGTATTTCCCCTAAAAATGAACTACATGCGTGTCTATATCTCAAATTATGGTGGCGGTGTTGAGCTGCAGAGAAGACCTGCTCTCAGAATCTGACTGATCCTAACTAATCCTAAAACAAACACTTCGAATGTCAATGAGATTGTATTATAACCTGGCATGGAAGAATAGCATCTAAGGAGAACAGCCATGCTTTCAAAATCATGTTAGGTACGGTGCGGTCCTCCGATCACAAAAGTAAAACGATTATTTGAGACATTGCTGCAGAACTAACGTAGTATACAACATACTGCCAGTTCTACAGTTATACTATGGTTATAATAAATAGAGCAAATGGCTATATCTTAATGGCGAACTGCACTTGCATAGCGGGATAAAGTAACCTACATCTCGTATTTGAAAGTGTTAAGCATTAACTTAACTACATAATTGTTACATTATTTGTCGGATTGTCCCTGGTCATACCATAACTCTTTGCTAATTCTCTAAGAGTAACAAGATCAATCACCTGTTCCTCCTAGTTCCACAATTTCTGTTTAGGTGGACATGACAAACCTTACTCACATATCCAAACCTACAACAGACGAGACTTCAGTTCTGGCACTCAACAACACAGCAAGATACTATTCATATTTGCCACCAGTTATTGCTTTGTTTTGTCTCCAGCTAGCGCAGATTCAATCATGTCACCTGAAAAAGGGTCTATCGTATTGTACTCTGATATCATAGTATTTGAGTGGTATTCTAGTATTTCATATCGCATGGCATAGTTCCGTTTTAATACTACTTTAAGGGTAATCGTTTTTTAAGTATAATGTAATGCATTTTCTTCTCTGATTTTCCAGGAAAGAGGTGTTGCAAATGCATCATTCTCATCAGATAATGAGTTATTAAAATCTGGTAAGATTGGAGGAATTACGAGAAGTTATTGTTGAGAATGTGAGTGACAATCAATCACCATGATATTTTATTATTGGTTATTCCCCTTTCATACACAGCTGAGAAGGAAGTCCAGGCTGTACTAATGGATTGCAGCAGTGTGATATTTGTTGATGTTGCTGGAGCCAGACTATTTATACAGGTAGGTCTGCACCGTGAATCCCTGAACAGTTTAAAGCTTTTCATTGCCAGATCCATGCACACACTTGGTATTCATTGCTTGTTTTTGCCTTTTCAGATGTGCATTGATTGCCAGAAAGTTGGGGTTTGCATATACTTAGCAAACTGCAATGGTAAGGCAGTCTCAATATTGAAATGTTATGCGAATAGAAACTTGATATACTGATACATCCATCTCCATCTAGAAAGTGTCTTAAAAATCCTCACCTCCAGTGGCCTGATGAACTACATGAATCCACAGCATATCTTCGTCACTGTCCATGATGCCGTGGTCTACATTCAGCACCTCAAGGTATGGCTCAATAATATGACCTTGTAACTTTGATCATGGGATCTCATCTCTGCTTGTTGTGGAATGATTCATTTTACCTATGTTTCTATTTACTGCAGGAGAAACCCCTAGACACCACAACTGTTTGGGTGTGAGATGTGCCCATTCCTCACGGATCCACCTGATGAAATACTAATCAGGACCGGTCCGTTTCAGACGGAGACTATCAGGTCTCACCAGCGCCAGTGTTTTTGTATCAACTGTACATTTTGGAGGCTCGAAGGGATCCGACCAAACCGCTACACCTGCTGATTTGTCTAATTAGCACACCTTCAATAAGATGGGGGAGAGGAGCTAATTACTGGCATCAGATGTTGTGGTGTTTGGTTAGCAGGCGAGAAGAAAGCCAGTCCTCCGGGCTCCAGGGCTCCTGATGGGCCCCAGTGTGAGCCTATGTTTGTTCCTGAAGATGGTTGCTCAAACTGAGTGACTGCATGCCAGAGTTTCAAAAACTAAATAGGCAGAGGAAAAGACGTAGCCGCTATTGAAGCTGCGTTGTGAAAATAGGGCTAGCTATCATTTCAGTGATATTATGCCATATGTTTGGAAGATCATGATAGAATCCCAGATATGGTTAAATAAAACATAGGTATATTGGCACACATGAATTCTACATGAAAATCCATCCCCCTTTAACACTATACATAAAACAAAAAAATATTGCAATAAATGAAATGTAACAGAGTTATTGGACTTAAAAACTCTTGGAAATGTGATACTATTTGATATTTATTTTCTTTCCTGGATTTTTGTTTTACATCTTAAATGGCACCATAAGACTTATGAAATGCACTGGATAAAACTATCTATATTTATAATACATGACATATCTGCTTATGCCTTTTATTGAATGCTAGCACATATTGCCTTGAATTATTCTTTAACAACATTAGATTTAAGTGGCAAAGTGTCCTCATAATTGTTCTATGCAATTTTTATGGAGATCATTTTGTGGACTTATAAAATTCTGTCTTTCTACATAGTTTTGACAATTATTTGTTATGTACATTACATGCCAGGAAAAACACAATGATACATGGAATAATGTATATGTTGTTGAAACTTCAGCTTCATTAAGATTGATTGTTGGAATGTGAAGTACTGCTTCTCTGGAAAAGAGAATAAGGGTGGCCATTGTATTTAGCAGTAGTCCAAAAGTAGATGTGTCAGCACGGTCAGATGTGTGTCAGCCAGTTTTTATCTTTTTTATTATTTTTCCAAAGTTCACCACAAATTAGTGAATTATTATCAAAATGGACAAATATAGAGACGTTACAAAGCATGTCTTACATTACAGCAATTGAGTTGTGGAGTGATTCATTCACACTCTACTGCTCTCTGCTGATAAGAAGGCAGTACTGTTATTTCCATTGTCCCAGTGTACCCCATCATTATACGGTTACCTTGACCTGATAAAAATATATATGTAGTGCAAGTTCGAAACCGGGCCAAATAAAACCAAAACACTAATTATTTGCGTGCTTGATGTTGGTTTGGCCAAGCTTTCCATTTTTTTCAGTGCACATTTCAAAGAGGCCTCTAGACACTTGTAAGCCTTTTGGGTGTTCCCTTTAAAGCTCAAGGAGTATTCACTAATTGGAAGAAAGTAGTCAAAGTAGTTAGTAAGGAAAAGCCCACTTCAATAAAAACAGTGTAGCCTAAACAGGGCTCTGGCCAGCTATCTATAAGCGACACAAACCAGCAAGCCTCCCTGCACGCACAGACGCATGCATGCACAAATACAAATGTTGGATTTGAAAATCAAGTCCCACCCTCAGAAAACCTATGTATGCTTAACAAAGAGTAAAAGGTATTGGCAAATAAATATGATTATGCTTGATTTCTTTTTAAGGGTATAAGGATTGCCAATACAATATATTGATATTATTCTTAGTACCAAAAGTAATTAGATAGTAATAGGCCTAGTCTGTTTTGTAGTTGGTCATTTTATTGGGGCTCTTGCACATGCAGAACAGAGCAGATGGAAAAACCATGCAAACTAAAACCGGAACCAGTCATTTCTTGGTTTGTTTTTGTCTTATGTATTGTCACATATCTGCTCACTCTATTTGCACCTACAGCATAACCTACTAAACTATGTACTGCCTGACCAATTACTGTTGTCATGTCTTCAAAGGTGCCCTCTAGCAGCAGAAAGACAGCAATGATTCTTATACTTTCCAAGGCGAAAGAAACAAAATAGAGTAATCACACAAAGTATCAATTTCAAATAAATTAAAAATAAAATGTAAAAAGACAGACTTTTGATGTCCGCTGTATGCTCTCGTCCAAGTCGTGCTTCAACTTGTTTTAGGGCATGCAGCCAAGCATTCTCTAACCATTTTTTCATTTGAAAATGCCATATCTGGGAACTTTAGGGTTAGGGTCCCTCACATGATGCGGAAACTGAAACCCTTTCAACAATCTTCAGTGGACGTTTGACCCTATGGAGTTTTAATTTTGACGTTGAACATCAGAAAGGTAAACCATTTAAAATACACAAACTATATGGTGACAACATTCAGTCAGGACATCTGCATGTATGTCACCAGGCCAAGCAGAACAAGTCAAGCAGGTTATGTTGAGCATGGCTAGGCAGTATGTTGCTGTATGGTAATAAATAGCATTGACCACACCTAATTTTAAGTGGGACTCTCCCTCCACTTTAGTTCACAGCCCCTTGAATGTGTTTAATTTAAATGAGAAAAAAAGCCATTGGTGAATAGCTTTTGGAAAAGTACCTTGTCCGGACATGGTGTTTATTGAACTGACATGAGTAAATAGAAACCCGGTGATAAGGGTTGGTGGTTAACCAACACGCATGTGCGTGTGTTTACATGGAAAGCAGGGACTTGAGACAGACCCAGTCCAAGATAAAGAACAAAGACATGCTGAATCAACAAACCAAGTTGTTTTAAGTAGTGCAAACAGTAGTAATTTGAAGTAGTAAAAAAACATATCCCTGAATAACCAGAAACGTCATCATTGCTTAGAAAGATTCAAAGGTTCTTGTCCTCGATTGAGAGTAAAAATAGAATATTGTATTCTTCGAAATCTCTGGAGTTGAGCTTATTAGGTAATTTGTGTTCCTCTTCCAAACATCCAACAAGCCTGGTCGTTTTCTTTACTCCTAGTTG
This sequence comes from Lota lota, assembly GCA_026745465.1. NCBI lineage: Eukaryota > Metazoa > Chordata > Actinopteri > Gadiformes > Lotidae > Lota > Lota lota. The sequence continues at coordinate 897,400 of JACYXH010000160.1, forward strand.
GCAGTAAGACAGAACATGGAGGCATGCGTCAGTTACTGCTCATGCACTTGAATCTGTTCTTAAAGTAATACACCTCAGTGTGCATCCTTCCTTCGCTGTCCGTGGAGGAGTAGCGGAACTTGTCGTAGCTCTTCTCTGACTCGGACTTGGACCAGGGAAGGACAATCTTCGATGCGTGGCCTATCTTTACATCGCTGCAGGAGCCTACATGGAGGGACCCCAGTGCGTCGATAAAGAACTCTGTGAACCACAAGTGTAAACATTACAGTGTGAACTTAAAGGAAAACTTCTAGATTTTTCAACCTGGACCCTATTTTTACGATGATTTTTGGTCCACGGGACTAATGCGGACAACAATTTATGAAATCTGTCCAGTATTGAGCGAAAACTCTGTACGTCCTCTAAAAGTGCTTGTTCTATCATTGTGGAAAGGATCCCTACAGAGAAATACAACTTGTTTATTAACCGTTCGCTTGATCCGGTCTGTTTGTTGTTGTGACCAACCCAGTCTCGCTCAAGGAGAAGTCCCTCTCTGAAATCTCATTGTTGCAGGATATTTCCTTATTATCATTTACAATCTCAAATCTCCTTCACCCAAATCTTTTAGATTACAATAAGCTATGCTTTCTGTAGTCCAACACAACAAGCTCTTCTCTCTACAGCTCAGACTCACATTTCCACTGTTCTCAACTCTTGCGAGACTTCTCTTTGGGCGAGACTTGGTTGGACACAAAAACAGACCATGAGAAAGCAAAAGGTAAAGAAACAAGTTGTATTTCTCTGTAGTTATCCTTTCCATAATGATTTAATATAATCGGAGCCTGTCAATTGCAAAAACAAGCACCTTCAGTGGACATACATAGGGGAAGTGTCCCAAAGGATTACATTGCAGGTCGGTTTTGTGGATTACAGCTGCAGCATTCTCCACATTAGTCCCTTTGAACCAAAATGTACAGAAAATAGGGTCCATGTTGAAAAATCCAGAAGCTTTCCTTTAAGACATTCCCCTTCTTCAACATTCTTTCACAACAGTGAGGTTCCTCCTCTCATAAGCCAACTGTGAATAATCCTTCACTTTGCAATGATGATGCCACACTACTGACTAACACTGTGTACTTTGGATCCTGTGAGGAGGCCGAGCAGTGGTTGCAATTAGTGAATGCTGCTCTTTGTTAAATTAATGTTACGTTTAAAGACTTGAAAGCAGTCAAACAGAAACACACTTGAACCAGTTACACAGTAACACACTTGAAACTAGTACCACAGAAATACACTTGCCTAGGTGGCCACGCCGCGAGAGCCGAGGGTCGAACCCAATGCGAAGCATCTTGTCCGTCCTCGCCATAAAGAAGTTGATGACCGCATCGGCCACAACGCAGTCAGGGAATCCCTGTATGGTCTGGTAATAGCCCTGTCTAATGTGTAGGCAGTCCCCCTCAGAATCCCCCTCGTCCACAGAGAAGGTGTGTCGGTAGGTTGCAGTGTAACCAGTCACCTCTCTCACCGCACCTGCTACCTGGGATCAGTAGGACACACACACACACCCCCACAAACATTGCAAGTGAACACAGTGGGAGTGACAACCACAAGAAAGCTTTGGCAGGAGAGGGTGTTAAATGACACCTATGGTGGTCACTGTTCACACAGTAAAATACTAAATATAGTGAACACTAAATAATGCTATGAATTGCACTATACATTGTGAGTATGGGTGTGGTGGGGCTACACTTCATCCACTACCCAGTCAGAGTATATTATGGATGGCTACTACCACCAACTACACCGTACACGTGTAACCCCCTATTCTCGGAAACGTATAGCAAAGCTATAGCGTTGCCCACTTGCCCCTTCACCAGGTCTAGTGTGGTCTTCTCCAGGATGTCCACCATCTTCTCAAGCTTAGTGCTTTCGGTGAAGAAGAAGTCATCGTCGACCCACAGCACATACTTGGTGGTCACCTGCGAGACGGCCAGGTTTCTCCCCGCAAACCAACCCTAGCCACACAGAAGGGACGGACATTTTACTGGAATGGGATGCACAAAGATGCGACGTGACAGAGAACACATTTCCAACAGAATGTGTGTACCTTTCCAAAGGGCATCATATATTGGTCGATGTGTGGCCCGGTCACCGGTTGAGGATGCTCGTTGTCATCTGCGATCACTATCAAGACGGTGGGGTAGTACTGCCGTATGCTGTCGATCAGATCTTGAAGTTTATCGTAACGTAGGAAGGTCTTGGTTGCTATGGTAACGAGGGCACTTATGTTGTATCCTAAAAGGGGAAAATAAATGAGACAAGATAACAGCGAAAAATGTTGACCAAAAATGGGACATGTTTTTTTTGTAAGGGTCAAATGCATATTGGTTTCTTTCAAGCATCGACATACCTTCATTTGTACCCGAGTTGTAAAGTTTTGGGATGGCACTATGACCCACTTTAATGGTGAACGCTGCCTGGTGTCCTCCACTTTCATACAGAACTAAAGATGAAGGTAACAGTTGTAGAAAATACAGAGGAAATCTTAAAATCTTCAAAAATGACAACGCACCTGTAATGCTACACGCCACCTAGGTGACTTCTATTGGGGTCCTCCAGACAAAAGGACACAGGGTGGTGATGTTGAAAGACCGGTTTATTGTAAAGATTTGTTGAAAATGATACATGGCCTGGTTTTCCATGTTGCTGTCTAGGTTAAGTATCCCTGAGTGTGTGTGGAGGTTTAACCTGTGCACACTGATTACACAATGTGCAACAGGTGTGCAGCCTCACCCAGCCCCAAAGTCCAATTAGCCTCGGCCAGGTGAGGCTGCTTAAACCAGCCAACATCCAGGGGGATTATGATAAGTGGGTCTGCATTCTTTACGACATCCATGTTTTGGAGACGTTAGTTTTTTAGGTTGTTTCCATGTAGATAACTAAAAGTAAGATATCCCTCTTTCGGAGAAAGTTGGTATCCAAAACGAAACTGTTGCAATGCAGCTGCACACCATGTTATCAAAAGCAACCTATATTGACGAACCGCAGTGCAAGTACAACATTGGCTTGCAGCGCCGACTGCTGTCAATATCAATGCTCAATATCTATAACAGTGATAGTTTTAGCTCTATGGTTTCAACAATAAGCACACCTGTGTCTGCCGTCTTGGGGTGGAAGAGGGTGTTGGTGTAGGTGACAAACTGCAGCTGCCTGTTGAGTTTTGACAGAATATTGCTGGACAGCTCCATGGTCTTCTGGCCTTCTCCTGTGATGGACACGCCGACCACGGTGGCAGCCACATCCAGTGTCCCCATCGTCACGCTCAGGTTCACCTGTCACAGCCATCATAATCATTTACATTCATATTTCAAATAAATGTAATATAAATATGTTTGTAATCAGGGAGTGGGGCTGGGGAGGATAGATGCTACATGTGGAATATTTACCGTATGTGTAGGTCTTGGATCTTGTTTGAGACCCAATCCTATGATGACAACATGTTATTCAAATACATGGAAATGAAAGAAGAACCTAACCACTAAATGGTTTGGTTTCGAATGACAACAGAGTTTATGCTTTTGGTTAATGCTGCTATGCAATATTGATTTGGAAACAAAAGTTAAAGACATATCTTCTGAGAAAGCCTTTGTTAATAATATGTTACTGCATTAATTGTGACATATTTGTCTGTTTAATATACAGTGACACAGGGAATCCGCTTCAGTAGAAAACATTTACAACATTTGGAATCATTAAATCAAAATATCATGGTGAATGATCTCCTTTATACGTATATAATAGTGTTCATTAGATTAATCGGTCAATAGTTAAATTTTTGCATGACACAGGAAATCATATGACAACAATGAGGTCATCACTTGTCTTTAAGTGCTATGGTAATACTAGTTAAAAATGTTTTTTAAATGTTTACTTTCCCCTACTACTAGTAATAAAATCTTCTTATTTAAGGTAAGTCCAGAGGTTGAAACTGATATGGGTTGACGTAAAGCAGTCGATACAACTAATAGATACAACTGATAGAACCGAATGTCACTGACAATTAACTATTATCTATAGTATTAATATTAGACTTTGCTGACTTGGATGATGGTATCCTCTTACCAGGAATAATGATGGTCTTCATGGGCCTCACCGCCACTCCCTGGGTGGGGTATTGAAGTGGACTGTTGGCCTCAGCTACAATGAGAACGTCTGCTGGAGAAGAGGACCTTCCAACATAACACAACAAGAGGTTGTCACATAAGCCCCTTTCACACATGCATTCTTACCCTGCAAAGTTCCGGAGGATTTCCTGCATGGGGTCATGTGTGAAGATCGATATTCCTGGCAATTTGCCTACTCAGGACTTGGTTACATTTCCGGATCACGGCCAGTACGTACAATTGTCAGGAGGCATGTAAAGGGTTACGTCCGTCTGACATAAGATGAGTTCACGTGGAGCAAGCGAACCAATCATAAGACTCCGCTGAGGACTATTTTATTCCGCGACTGTTTATCTTAATGTGCCAATGCAGTTTGGCGCGTTAGGATACAGGTTCTGAAATAAGGGAGCTCCTCTCAGTCCGCGAGTTTTATTGGCATCATTAAAGGCTGCCTTACCGCCATCTAAGTGCAAATGTGGAGATACACATGGGCTCTTTCACCTTGTAACACACAGGTTTGTTCATGTTTTGTATCTGTGGAGCTGGAGCTGGGTCCAACACAGCTACTGTTCATTATTTAATCTCCATAGTATCGACTGATGAAGTCATCATCAATAACTTACCTTCTCTGGAAGGAATTGTACTCCTTGTCCCTGCGACCTTTCACCCCCTCTGGGTCAGAATCGGACTCAAGGTACGCATGGTTGAGATTGCTTGCCCACACTCTAGGGAACAGGATATGGGGTAACTGCAGGTTGATTTTATTCTCATCAGCCTGGCATTCACAAGTACCATTCGCCAACTCTCTGCAGCAGGAAACAGGTAATAAGTCACAGAGATGTAAAATTATCTAGTTCCATTTCCAAAACACATCATCACAATGTTGAGATGAGTGTACAACCCACCTTAACACAGACTCTTTTAAAACGTAGGGAATGTCGTGATAAGAGCTTAAGATGTCCTTGTTCCTCTTCTTCAGAAGGTTCTCTATGTGGCCTCTCTGTTTCAGACCTATATCCATGCTTGGTTTCTTCCCTGGGCACCACGAGTAAATGAGGGCCAGTAGCAGAAAACCACTGGTCACAACCAGGACAAAACCTTTCTTCGAGATGACCCGCATCTCAGACGTGCTTACAAAGCAGTTTGACAAAGTGTTGAATTGGAGGCCTGCACCGATGTCCCTGCAACAACAACAACAACAACGTTTTGTTCCATTGTATATTTAAATACCATGATTGTACGTTGGGTTCATGGACAGCAATTTACTGTTAGTGTCATGTGTTTACTGGCAATACATTTGTGTCATCAAGCTTATCAAAGATGTATATTAATAACCGTGGGACACAAAGAAAGGCAAACAACTCCTCAACAGTAAAACGCCTCGTCCAGATACTAGCCATTGCCTCTACTTCGCTCTACTACTGAACTGGTGACATGTGAGAGACATGTGAACATGTTTTTTGTTTTGACCAGCCTGACTGATTAATCTGAGTCTTTTGATACATGTATAATTTTGGAGTCTACATAGTCTACATGTCTAGTATATAGCTATACGCAATGCAACAACGCAACGCCATACAACAAATGCAATGGTTGTATTGTGAAAGTAAGTACTGTGAAAGTATCTTTGTATACTTTGGCTAAACTGCATTTAGAAACGGAACACATTTGAGAGAAACATTGACCTATAGTTCTACTATTAAAACAAATATAGGTCACGGATAGCTTGCTAATGATCAAAGCATAAGGAAAACAAATAAAGTGCAAATATATGATTGTAGAATTAAGGAAATCCTAAAACATACGCAGTCAAATATGCGGAGCCATATTTATTTAAAATTCGCGCGTTGGAATATAGAAATAAGAGAAACTTACTCTATTTTGCGGCTATACTTTCTGCTTTGCAGTTGCCCTCTGCCTTGCTGAAGCCTTAACAAAAAGTTGCGACAGAACGTGACGGACAAGTTATTTCCTACATATTGTAGCCAACAGTGTAGCCAACTCAGACAGGCTTGATCTTGGTGGCCCCTCCTTCCAGAAATCGAAGCCGTTTTCAAAGCTAACGTTTAAACTAATCCCATGTAGGGAAATTGCTCTGTATGAAGAGATTCTGTTGCAATTGGCATTTGTGATATTACACCAAACCAAAATAGACTTGTTTTGTTTCCTTACGCTTGTCATGTATTTAATATAGCTGGGTGCAGACTACAGCAGACTATAGACCTACCAGCAGACAGTATAGACTAAAACAATTACTTTAGAATAGGCTATATGACGGAATGATGTCACGTGCAGAAAGACAATGTTACTGTTTCGTGTGTGTGTGTGTGTGTGTGTGTGTGTGTGTGTGTGTGTGTGTGTGTGTGTGTGTGTGTGTGTGTGTGTGTGTGTGTGTGTGTGTGTGTGTGTGTGTGTGTGTGTGTGTGTGCGTGTGTGTGCGTGCGTGCGCGAGCTCGGGGGCGTAATTACTGGTCAGTAAACTGGTCGGACGTTTCAAGGCAACCAGCGTCTGCCCTTTCACACCTGATCAGTTTTGATCGAACCCTGGAGCGGTTTCCCAGATGGTACGTTTCGTTCGGGTTGGGGTGAACACTCATTCATTGGTCCGCACTGTGGTGCGGACCAAACCAACTCTGTTTGAAAGCAGGGGTGGGTGTCCAATTCCAAATGAACACTGGTTCGGTTTGGATCCGAGAAACTATAGCAAGCGAACCAAAAACGTTGCATTGTGGGAATGTAAACCTTTGCCGCGAACTGGAAATAATAAACATTTAGCCAGGTAGGCCAAATGTGAGCTTTTCCGAGATTAAAATGATTCGCGGTCTATCTGGTGCAATCAGTAGGTGAAAGCACTCATCGAAATATTGTCGCACAACGAAGCAATTGGTCAGTTAAATTATTCATTGACTGGTGGAAATTGGGTTGTTTTTTATTTGTAGGAACACCAAAGCAAAATGAAAAAACCCAAGCCTGCACAAAGTTGTTGCTCCATTACTATTGTCCGCAACAAGGAAGTGTTGTGAGTTCCCCTCGGATTTCTGTCCAATATACGACCGGGAGGCGTTCGTTTACAACGTTCCCCTGACAAAGTCCAGGATGAACGCTAACCGAACCAAATGATAATACAACAAAGTATCCACTTCAGCCCGTGAATCAGATAGTCTACCGAACTGTAGGTGCTATATTGACCTAAATAGCACTGCAGGAAGGACACAAGGAACAGTGACAGACCGTTACCTAACGTCACCAAAGCCAACCAATAGCACGCCGCTCTTGGCCTTAGATAGAGCGTAGCGTGTGACGTCAATGTGGAAGTGATAATTCTAATAGAACATCTTTGGATATGCCATCGGTTTTATCCTCATAAGGTCTCGTGGTATATATAGGATATTTAAGGCGTATAGTTTGCAATATTTATAGTCCTATAAAATATTGTTAAATGTGACGATGAAAAAATCCGAGTGAACAGGCCAAATAACAGGATTTGAAAAACATTTAGCATATGGTGATTTACTTGACTTCACAACAGCGACAAGGATCACTGTCGTGATCATAATGATGAATAATCCCCAAACCAAGGTACATTTAACAATCAACGATAACGCTTCAGACAAATATGTCGCTTCATTTGTATCGCTAACCTCCATCTCAGCTCCATCTCTCAAAAAACAAACAAAGCGAATTGTGTTGTTCTTGTGTTTACGAAGCGATGTGGTTCTAATGAGAGAGGTGTCATATTTATATTATCAATACATTCTACGAAATTAGCCAAACAACAGTAATATTATGAGTCAGATCTTGTGGACGTAAGTTAATGTCCAGACTGCTGTACAAACGACTTGCATCAATCATAAAGCCCTTTTAAACATTACCATGTTCATTCATAAACTCATGCATTATAAAGCATATTAGTATTAGGATCGACACTCGTAGTAAGAAGGGTGAGTTTTGCATATACCACCAAAACGTGGTTCTCCTGTATCTTACTTGTCTTGTGGTGTAGGCCTACTCAAAAATTTCTGGGATATAAACGCCTCTTTCAGAAGAGCTTTTCTGAAGCACTGAACATAAACCTTTATTGATGTCTGAATGCCATAATAGATTCTCGTGGAGTTCTACTAGCCATGTTTGTTAGTTAGGCCCTAATGCCCTTCAAGACCTATATTTCAATCCACAATGCTACTATCCCGTTTACACGTCTCTATGTTATGTTACCTGCTGCTTTCTCATCTAAATAGGCGCGTTGCACCGACACTGTTGTGACATGACCATCGACCTCTTGGCCTTGTGAGAAGGATCTCAAGGAGACTCAGGCGAGGCCACCATGAAGAGCCTCAGCTCCCAAGGAGCCTTCTGCACGGGGATCCTAGTTGGGTGTTGCAGCATGTACCTCGTTCTGCGCCAGGTGTGGTTTGAGAGGAGCTACCCGATGCTGTCGGAGGCGCAGGAAACTGCTGCTTCAGCATCAGAAGCAGGCGGAGGTGGAGGAGTGACACCTGCTGATGATATGACAAACTGGAAGAAGGATGGAGACGCTCTGATCAACTTGCTCCACCTTTACCATGCAGGTGACTAAAACGTTTGCCTTTCGATGCACAATGTAAAAATCATATGAATCCACATCTCTAACCAGATTGTTGAGCTGATCTCAACCAGAAACTGCAGGGTAGAGCTTCCGGCACACATTCTATTCTATGTAAATTACTTGTAAACTATGTAAATTACTACTACAAAATACCTCAACAATACTGAACCGACCACATTCCAGTGATTTGTCGATACTTGTCAATCACATTGTCTATATTACTTACTTTTTCAAAAACATACTTTCTATGACAATCATACTGATTTAAAATGAGCAAGATTTACTTTTGTGAGACTAAACAGAAGCTAGCCTGGTGTTTCCGTTATAAATGGGTTCAACAGCAACATTAAAGAAACTGTCTGTTTATCACACTGGGACACAATATCTAACCTTATTGGTTACTGGAGGTGCACGTGTGTGTGTGTGTGTGTGTGTGTGTGTGTGTGTGTGTGTGTGTGTGTGTGTGTGTGTGTGTGTGTGTGTGTGTGTGTGTGTGTGTGTGTGTGTGTGTGTGTGTGTGTGTGTACTTGTGGCCATGTCTGTACTGGCATTTGCTTAATCCCTGCCCGCTGTTTGGCCCTAGCAGTGGGATGGTAGTAAGCAGCTGGCATAGGTGTCGAGTGTACACAAAACAAGGAACAATATTCAAAGACTAAGCCCACAAAGGGCAGGAGTTAATGGCAATCACTTAAACCATTCACAGGGCAAAATAAACCAGCAGTATTCTTCCTCTCCTCTCCTCTCCTCTCCTCTCCTCTCCTCTCCTCTCCTCTCCTCTCCTCTCCTCTCCTCTCCCCCCCCCCCCCCCCCCCCCACTGCCCCACATAAACTAAGCTCTCTCCCTAAATACAAGTTGACCTGCACCTTTCCTCATCATTAAGGGGTGAATTAAAGTATTCAAATTGTACTTCTCCTTAGCTCAACATATCTGTTGGTCCTATCATTACAACGCTAGTGCATCGTGTTTACATTATACATTTGCATTCAATAATTGATCAATAAACATTCAGAAGGATCTTAATTTAACAGGATCCCGGCCAGAGCCCCTCTCCATTCAGCTCCACTTGGTACAGCCCAATGAGGTCTAACCAGGCACACCTGTGCATGGTTAACCAGTGAGGTGGATCATGTAGCCTCCTCACAATCCCCTTTACATGCCAAAAGGCAAATTATCTACTAACAACATGAAATGTGCAAACAAACCATTTAATGTTATGGAACAGGTGAATTTATCTTAATCCGCTGTTGACTTCCACACTAACAGTATTCTTTACCATGCTTATGGCTGTGTTCAACTAGGAGAGGACCACCTTGTAGCTGATACGCTTTTCCAGAAGGTACGTGTCCTGTGCTGGGTGATGACGGGACCTTTTAACCTGCGCTCCAGGACCCGCCACGTCAAGGCCACCTGGGCTCGCCACTGCAACACGGTGGTGTTCATGAGCTCCATGGCAGACCCCCACTTCCCCACAGTGGGCCTGGGTACCAAGGAGGGCCGCGACCAGCTGTACTGGAAGACCATCCGTGCCTTCCACTACGTCCACGAGCACCACGCCCATCAAGCCGACTGGTTCCTCAAAGCGGACGACGACACGTTTGTGGTGGTGGACAATCTGCGCTGGGTTCTGGCCAACCACACGCCGGAGGAGCCCGTCTACTTCGGCAAGCGCTTCAGGCCCTACGCCAAACAGGGCTACATGAGCGGTGGGGCGGGTTACGTGCTGAGCAAAGAGGCCCTCAGGAGATTCGTTGAGGGCTTTCGGACCAGCGTGTGCACACACACCACCCCAGTGGAGGACCTGGCGCTGGGCCAGTGTCTGGAGAAAATGGGAGTGTTGGCAGGAGACTCCAGGGATACTCTGCATCGGGAGACCTTCCACCCGTTTGTTCCTGAGCACCACCTGACTGGCAAGTTCTCCAAGAGCTTCTGGTACTGGAATTACTGTTACTACCCCATTGTGGAGGTACGTTGCAACGGGCTTTCAATTTACCTATACAGTGTATATATAGCCTATACTCTCTCTCGCACTCTTGTTCTGTATTTTGCACAGCATTTATTTATTTACCACCGTGTGTGGTACCACTACCACTTGAACACTTGTATTGATGTTGCTACTTATTATTATTTACTATTACTTTGTTAATGTGATCTTGTATTGATGCTTCTCTGTGACTGTTGAGGATCCAAGCCTAAAAATTGTACTCTTGCGTACTTGTACGTTAAGATGTAATAAAAACAACTCTGATTCTGAATACTATGACATATTTCATAGTATTTAGTACATGCCTGGCAAGTCACAATTGTTCCGGTTTTCCAGCATAATCAAACAAAAATATACTCCTGTACTATTTTGCCTTTATGTTAATGTGGGATGCCGGTTTTGCAATGAAAGACATCACAGGGGAAGATTAGTCATTTTAATGAATATTTTATTATGTTTCCTATTGTATATTCCCAGCATGGCCTTCGCAAAGAATGAGTGAATAGAGCAATTGCTGTCGAGACGATTTCTTGACAACAAAAGAAAACATTTGGCGATTTGTTAGTGTTGATGCAGCTAATTAGCTGTGATTTGGACCTGAATGAGGCAGGTCCATTTTGGATCTTGTCAGAGAGTGACCATCGGTGTATTATGGCAGTAAGTGTGGTGTAAACAAACCACTTTCTGGGTTTTGAGGGGCAAGGAGACTAAATAGATAATTAATCTCAAGACATTTTTCTGTGAGGGTCCTATTTTCCAAAAAGGTAAACGGCATCTTGTCAGGCTGCATCACGTTGGGTAGTTTAGAGAGACTGTGTGTGTGTGTGTGTGTGTGTGTGTGTGTGTGTGTGTGTGTGTGTGTGTGTGTGTGTGTGTGTGTGTGTGTGTGTGTGTGTGTGTGTGTGTGTGTGTGTGTTACAGGGGCCGCGGTGCTGCTCGGACCTGGCCATATCGTTCCACTATGTAGACGCAGAGCTGATGTACACTCTGGAGTTTTACACTTACCACCTGCGTGCCTATGGCTACAGACCCCGCTACCAGCCCTCCGGGCCCCGGGGCCTGGTCCGCGGACCCTCCCCCCGAACAGAGAGCCTGGCGAGACTTAATGGCACCGAGATGGATGAGGGAAAGAAGAATAACAGGTCAAGGAGCCACGCGGCTTCAGACATCACCGTCGACGGGAGTGACGGCAAAATGGAGACAATCTCGGGCCAAGTGGGGACGATTCAGAATCACTGACCTGGCGGTGCTGGTGCAGATACACAAGCCGAAAGAGGCAATTCAAAATCACTTCCCTTCTGACGACGCAGTGCTGATGCAGGCACACAGGAACTATGATGGATTCCAAGTGGCCATTGAAGAAACTTGAACAGGAATTGCTTTTAAGCCAAAAGCAATTGTGGTGATATTCAATCCAATGAAGTGTAAATCAAGCGGTGTCTACAGTGATCAAAACTCTATAGTGAACAAGACTATATAGTCAACAAAACCATTTTTTTTTTAATGGTTACCGTATTTGTCTTTCCACAGCCACTGACAGTTTTCACAACGACATGACATGGCGTGGGTGGTTAAAATGAGTGCCGGACAGCAGCTGATGTCCTGGATATATTAGGCTGGAGAAAATCCTTGATTACAAAAAAGCAGCTGTGAATTCTGGGTATTCTTATTATCTGGCATCTGACTTGAGGGGTGGGTGGGTGGGTGTGGGATTACAGGCTCATTTACATCCAGTCCTCTACTCTGTTGATTACAATGTTTTAAACAGCAGTGCCTTTTCCATCAATTAACTATCCTAGAAAATCCACGTTAACCCCTCTTGATGGCTATCAATTTGAACTATCATTAATACACATGTTAACCGCTCTTGATGGCTATTTATGTTTTTATGTGAATACAAGGTGTTAATTTATTTTGTATAGAGTTTTTATATTACTTTCGTTTTTAACTGAAGTGTCAGGGGAAACCATTTACCCACACCCAACATTTCTTTGGTGTTTTGTTTAAGAACAAAGTAATTAGGATTTATTACTAGACCTTTGTATCATAACACGTTATCTGTTAAAAACATTGAGAACAATTTCACAGGTGGGATTTTGCATGTGTTCCATAATGCTAGTCTCTGATGTAGAAAGCCTACTCGTCAATGAATATCTGGTTATATTTATTTAACATATAGCCAAATTGGGCTTTATGAAAATGGGACAGGTCAATAACCCTACATGACTTCCATCTGACCTGAGCTCGTGACCTTCGATGTCAAAATGTTTGGGGGGGATATAGATATATATATATAGATATAGATAGATAGATAGATAGATACGCACGCATTACTCTTAAATCCTTCCAAGATAATGTTGTAGCTGATGAAGATATTGTCAGCAATATATGCAGTAGAGTTAGTAAACTGAGTCAACACAGGTGCATCATCAATAATCAAATTAAATATCATTCCATTATTTACAAAATTGTTTATTTTAATTGCAAGGAATAAGGTAAACAAATTAATTCGATGCATGTTTCAACTCTAAACAACGCTTGTTAATCAGATCATTTATATAGGCTACAAACATGTAATACAATAGCAGCCATAATAAATAATCCGGAGGGTTGTATTGTAAAATGTCTCGTGTCATGTTCAGAGACATTTGCTTTTCGGATGTTCGGTAATGTGGAGTCTTCTCAACCAGATGAAATACACTCTAAAAGGCATGATTAAAATCCACGCCGAAACCTGGGAAAAAAGACAACCAATTAACTATGTCGATTATAATTTAGGCATTTGAAACAAATGATACAATTCTAATTAACGACCAGCCATTATCTCTGTAACGTTAACCTATCTGAAGTAAAGAAGATATCAATAATACAGCTATTTCATTTTTAAGGGCGCCACTTAGGCCTACCGGAGTCTACACTTATTCAGGAAGACTCCTCTTCGCTCCGGGTACGTTTTCCTCCAGGGACCATTATCTGCGAGAGCGAACAACGAACACCGGTCACATAAATATAACAGCACTTTGAACTGGAAACCGAGGTCTCGGCCAGCTTTACCAGACCATGCCTTGTAAACCTGACCATTAATAATGCCGCAGAGTGAACAAAACACGAAGCTTACCTGTCTCTGAGTTTCTCCGTCCCATAAGACCAACGAAGATGTCGTGCATCTCCCCTGACAAAATAATTTGCAATATTATATAAATTCAGTTGCTAACACCAAAAAAACTAATGTATTGCAAAATAAATTAGTTCTTACTTTTATTTGGTGACGGTATATCTTTTGCAGCTGTGAAAAGTGATACAAAAGAAACTAAATATATGTACACAAATACATACAATATAAATTTTTTTATGTTTTTAATGCTATATATATATACATATATAGCATTAAAAACGGACTGCGTTGCTTGGTAAGGCAATAAAAACAGTCAACTATATCTCAGTAGGTGATCTTTTATCATTATATGAATTTAAATGAATGTACATTTATTTTTTATCCATTTCTGATATATGTAGAGAAAGCTCCAGACTCACCCTCTGTGCTTCTTCTGCCCATCAGACCCACAAAACTGTCATAATCCAAATCACTGAATCTCCTCACTCCCCGCTTGTTCACGAAACTGGGCTATTGAAATGACAAGTAAACGAGATACATTTTGACATTTTGTTGATGATGACACATTGACAAGCTACAGTTGTAATTTGCGAGCCTTGACACCTACGTCTGAGAGTGATCTTCGCGATCCGGGCTCCTCACATCTGGATTGGGTGTATCGGAGTTTCATAACAAGAAACAGAGTGACCAGCACCAAACTTATTCGCATCTTCTTTGCACTGCCTGTACAGAAACATTAGCTTAATTTACTTTAAGTTAAAAGAAAACACATGCCAAGGTGAATATTAGTCACTGTTTCTTATCAGTATCTAATGCGTTGAACCTGTTGCATTTGGCGCGTCTTCGCACTCCATGCGTAATAACGCATGGCACGTTTAGCTGATTTCGTTAAAATATGTAATACATGTCGTTCGGTATTTTTTTTGTATATTTATCCAGATGAGCATGACAATAAGTCTACACTAAGTTCAAAATCAAACATCAGCTCTACACAAATCCATTAATGCCTACCTGCGATCTGTTGAGAAGACAACTGGGTGGCAAAGGGTCTTGGCGTGGAGTTGTGAGCAGTAGATCCTGCAGTGAGATCAGGAGAGGACTGAGGGAGAGGTCCACCCTTTGGTTTATAAAATGATAACCGGCTACCTGCGTAACTCCAATCAGCAATGCGTAGGTGGGGGTATTGGTTCTTACAACGCGTTTTGCTCCAGGCGTGTTTGATCCACTCTCTTTGAAGACAGTGATGCGTAAAGCGCCTGCGTTCTATTCCCGAAAAAAATAATAATACAAAATCCTACGTCAGAATCAGTTTAGTTAATGGCCATACTTGAAAGCCTATCCATGATATTATTACATAAAACAAGTATATCAACTAACAGTACTTTAAGACCAATAGATAAACGTTGCCACGTATGAATAATATTTGTTTCCCATTGAATAATAATGATGCTTATGTCTCTTTTCTTGGCCTTCTTGAAATATCCACCAGGCTCCTCAGCACCCCATTTCCTTTTAAATGGACAAATTTAAAAGTCATTCAATTAACAGTCATGACCGATTAACATAGTCATTATCAAGCGGTCATAGGAAGACATTATACAGTACGATAAACGTCACGTGAACACGTGATTTGCAATCGAAGAAAGCAAATGAAAATCCTTACGCATGCAACAAAATTGGAGGATCAGGATGTTGGACAATAGATTCACAAGTAAGTCTCTAAATGCTTTGCTACACGAAAGACTGAGGACAGTCTCCCAGGTTTCGTTGCTAAAACTGGGGAAAACAATTAGAGTTTAGAAAAAAACATGCATCGCAGAACCAATCAAAAGTTAAGTTAATATTGCGGCGGTGACATGCAGAAGTCGTGTGCGTTACTGTCGCACCGAAACCTCTTTCTTGTCCTTGGTTAAAAGATTTAAACTAAGTCGCTGGAAATCCGATATTTCCCCAATCTTGTGAACGGAGTACACATTCGATGAAACAGAATCAAGTAATGTAATTTGGGAAATGGATGCTCGGGACATCCATTTTCAATATTTTAAAAAGCTCACTCCGTGTTACAAACTGATTCGCTATATCTCCAGTTTGTTTTACCACAGAGGAGAATGGGGGAAATGATAATTTCTCGTCATTTCCTACTGGTGACTAAGACACTAAAATATAATTCACCTCTGTTTAATGAAGTCAAATACATTTGAAAGGATATGCGACAACAATTGACGCCTAATGAATGGGCCTCGACATACTACAGTTTCGTAAGTGTGCGTACGTGAATACAGCCTACAGCTACCTGCTGGTAGGGAGAGTGATTTCCTCTCACGCAGGCGCAGAACGTCCGTGTTAGTTGGCCGTTGGCTGTAGTCTTTGTGGTGTGTTCAAGTGTAACCTTTTGGCCAAGACACAGGCAATGCGAAGCAACGCAACAGTCAGCCTTCGTCACGGCTAGTTTATTTGTTTTTTTACACACCAAACCAACATGGCGGTAGCCTGTATTCGTCTTTCATAAAGGGACACTGGAAGACCTAGGACTGCGAATATATACAAACAGGAAACAAAGCAGTTTGCCTACCATTTCACACCACTTTCGCTCAGACGGTTTCGTTATAGCTACTTCTAGTTGAGAATATGTGAAAATTATGAATGATGAGATGAAGTGGACAATTTTGACGAAGAAATTGCATGCCCTCTTGACAAAGTCGTTTACTGCTTTGTTCACTTCCGTTTCTGTTCTTGTGCACTAATTCGCTTAAACTGGACAGCCATTCCGAATGATTTCTCTCACCTATGGCCTCCGTCCCCAATGCAACATGCTGCTTCGGCCAAAAAACCAGACATGGGTCGTCAGCCAAGTGTTTCCGGGCCTTTAAAGGGATGCTTAAAAGCTATGTCCACTAGGAGGCAGGTCAGTGATAAAACAGGTTCTACCTGACCGGAAATACGTTAACAACTATTAAAGGTATAATATGTAACATTTCCGCATTGAAATATCTAAAAACATGTACTAACATTGTTGTGTACTAACTACTGTTGTGTACTAACATTATCCCAAATGTTTTCAACAATGTTCAAACCCAGAGATATCCATACTTTTATTCACAGCAACGGTCTGTTACTTTTGATCACGTCAATGGCATCATATGCCCTTTACCCCCTGACTTCTGGGGAAAAACGCGAAAAAAGTAATCCAGTAGATACCTTATTTATTGATATGATATTTCAGTATCAATCCAGCACTAAGCTGTGCTATTTTGACAACTTGTCTCATGCCCCAATGAAATCTTATTTCATTGTAGCGCCATGCGTGACCCATTGATTTGCTCTCTCCCAAACACATTGACAAAGGACTGTTGTTATTTAGAGACCCCTACTGGCAGAAATTACATGTTGTCCCTTATATATATATATACTTTTTTTTGTAGCAATGTGCATGCTGCTAAGTGGCTGCCACACTCCACCTTGGTGACTTTTAATGGGCTCCTCCAGACAAAGGACGCAGGGTGGTGACGCTGAAGCCGGTTTATTGTAAGGTTTGCTGATAATGATACATGGCCTGGTGCTCCATGTTGCCATGTAGGAGAACTCTGAGTGTGTGCGGTGATGGCTGGTTAACCTGTGCACAATGATGGCTCAATGCGCAACAGGTTTGTAGCCTCACCCAGCCCCAGAGTCCAGTCAGTCTGACTCGGGCCAGGTGAGGCTGCTTAAACCAGCCATCATCCACACAGAATCCCCAGCTGAAGCCTACTCCCCCTAGGTCATAGTAGATCATGGTACATCCATAAAACTGCAGAGGCTGTTTTCGTTCCCTGGGCCTGGGCTACTGCGGGCTGGATGCAGATTGGTTGGTTGGTTTTTAGAGTTCTCATCTCTAAATAGAACGCTCTGGAATGGGCTGCTTCAAATGTGTGTTGTTGACGAGAGGGCGGAACTTCCGAGGATTCTTCAGAGGGAGCATTATGTGTATTTAATGTCTGGATTTCCTTCCCCTTTGGGTCACTGAAATAACTTCAGTGAAATGATCTATGTAGAAAAACAACGACATTATCCCTTCAAATCGACGTTAAGCCAATCTTCATGGCGGACATCCAACCTTCATGACTGATGAATGCTGAATGAATGCTGAATGTCCAAATGTTTTGTTGGTTACATGGCACTTTACTGTAAATGTTTTGTGCTACAATGACTACAACTACAGCTGTACTTGGGGAAATCGACAGTGTGTGGGGATGTAAGATGGTGTTCACCAGACCAAAGAAATCATGCCAGTATGGCATCTGATAGTTGTGCTGTCAAATACACGGTTGCTCCTATCAGAAAAGTATGTGCATTCTAATGACAACATGCTAATTAGCTAAGGCATGAACATCACAATAATATGAGACCAGGATGAAGACAGACAATATCCTATATAACCATTTTGGAGACTCAAACTAATTACAAATAGTCTTTCTTTGGACGTCCAAATAATCTTGACAGACAAATATTCATACCAGAGATCGCAGAATAACTGACGTGTATCCCCTGGTAATTTTAAAGGGTCTGTGAAATTGTAAGCTGGTCTTCTCTCCTAAATGGCTCTGACAGGTGTCAATGCTGACCGTCTATCTTGCAACTTGTTCTGGAAATAGATCTGTTTGATCTGTTGATGAAGACAGCTCTGAGCAAGAAGGAGGATTTACCATAACAGAAACTACAGCTTTAATACATCATCTAGGATTGATGAAATCATTCAATATTGAATCCGAATATTCGGCCCTATGCCAAGTACCCTCAGATCTTGTTTGATTTGAGTGATAATCCAAGTCTTTTCATGTACCTTCATAAAGAGATCAGTTTATGACATAACACCCACTGGGTTGCAGCGATGCATTTTCTTTTTACAATGCAGAGATCATGAATATTTATTATATAATGTATATTTTTACAATGACAGCATGTGTGTATATATATATATATAATATAATCTATATTTTTACAATGAGATCATGTATATTATAGTCATTTGAAATTGAAGAGTTTCGCAGTGAAACGCGATGGACTCGTAATGACTAGGCCCCCAGGAGACTGAAACAGGAGAGAGCAGGAGGACGACAACAGGAGTACTATTCACCTATCAGCTTATTTCAAAAGGTTAACGCCGGAAATGGTTTAGTGATTAACTCTTATTATCATATTTGTCCGTTGCGGGGGTTGGGGAGATGTGTGGAAGAGGGTGGGGGTGGAGAGGGGGGGGGGGGGGGGGGGTGAGATCTAACAGAGATGAGGAAGTAATTAATTCCATTTTTACATTATTGATGACTGTTGATAATCAAAGCAAGACCTCTCTCTGCGGACTTAAGAGCATCAGGGGTGTTTATTGACTGCTGAGGTCTCTAGAACATCAGGGGCTATTGATTACAAACACATATGGTGGCAAGAGGAGCTTGTTTTGTTGTTCCAAAAGGCAGATTGGTGGCACTTGGTCTCAAGAGACTTGAATGTAGCCACAGTTTGCATCACACCCCCTCACTGCAGGCATTTAAAAGACCAACCCTGCTGGATTGTTGACTACAGACATGGGCTTTGCATTCAGCTGATAACCGCACAGGCTATGTCCTAACTTGTAGGGGTATTTCATGTTAATTCCTGTTTCACAATTCAAAATGTATTACAGTGAATTCTCTTGTTTAAATGGTATCCATATGTATCAGAATGAAACACACATTTCACAAATTTGTGAAGTGAAATGTGCCTTCTTGCTGACTTCAATTGATGTGCAAACCTCGAGGAATATTTATATCGATAGCAGTTTCACACAAAGCCATGGTTCTAGTTAGGGAGACTGCAGGCTTCTGTTAAATGCATCTCCAACATGTGTTGTGCTTGAGATGTCTAAAAAGCATAATTCACTTCCATTATAACCGGTTGCACGTTTGAAAGTTGAAAGGTTTGTGTGTGTATTGGGACTGGATCTGGATGTTAAGCATTCTACATTACTTCCTCTAGTCTTTAGCATGATTTAGGTTTAAGTACTTCTCTAATCTCTAGCATAGCTTATGTAATCATAGGTTTAGCTATTTCTCTAGTCTCTAGCATGTATTATGTAATGTTAGGTATAGTTCTTTACTTTCTCTTTAGTATCGCTTATTTAATGTTAGCTTTAGTACTTTGCTATGACATGTTTGCTATGAGTTTGCTATGACACTATTTAGTAGGCCTACTGTCCAACTACTGTTCACCAATACACTATTTAGTAGGTCTACTGTTCAAGTACTGTTCACTATGACACAATACAAGCAGATGGAGATAACCTTGTATTTCGACAATGTTGCAAAAAAGAAATAATCAAGTTGCTATGAGACAGAGGAAGTCTTGGGTGGGTGTGTGAGATACGTTTTGATTTTTTTATTTACAAGCAAATCATTCAATGGTTTGAAGTGTTACCTTCACAGGTCTACCAACAGTTCTTTATTAGTCAGTTGTAAGGTTGTAAATTAACCAGGCTCCACCCTCTTTTGTGCTATTAGACAAACCTTGATATACAGCATGGAGAAGTACGGTCACCCGCCACTTCCTCTTTCTGTACTCGATCTGGAGCGCTCAATCATGCATGTTGTACATGGCTGTCATCACCGGGCCGAAGATAAAGTCAGTCTAAACCTGGAGGTCAAAGGGGATACATACATGGTAAACGTTTGAAATAAGGTTTCCTAAGGTTTCCTTTTACAGTACAAAGTTCAATTTAATTGCATGGACAACGGAACAACATCCCTATTACAAGGGATATGGTAAGAATATGGTAAAACCATGGACTCAAACAAGGCTTCCTTTTACAGTACAGTTTCAGCTTACTTTCTGAGTAAATTGTAAAAACATCTGCAAGAACGTACCCAGTATTTAAGAAGATTTACCAGGACACTAGATGAAAACCACCTGTGGAGGTTGTTACATAGTAAGTATTGAATCTAATAAACCCATTATAAATGGGTGAAGCCATGAACCATAACTATTTAAGACAAAGTCATTTATTGGAAAGTTCTTTCTTAAATTTCTAGATAGTACATAATTTAACTTGGGCTGGTACCAATATAAACCTTGGATAACTACAATTTTAACTTGAATTGATTGGTAATGGAGGTGGTGTTTCTAAGTATCTGTTGCCTATTTTCCTAGGAAGTAAGCAATTCTAAATATATCAATTATATATAGGCCGGATGAGTTATTACCAATCTAAAACCACACTGTAGGTGATGGGTAAAAGTGGAGGTTCTTAGTATTTCAGCTGTAGTTTTTCTGTATTTACCTACTTATTTGCCAGTGGAGAGACCGTCAAAGGAAGGGTTACCAATGAATGGACTCAAGTCACTAGATTTAAAAAATACATCTGAGCTCGGGAGCCGTAGGGTTAAGAGAGGTTAGATATATAGAATGTATCTCCATGTGTAGAGGTGGGGTTAAGAGAGGTTAGATATATAGAATGTATCTCCATGTGTAGAGGTGGGGTTAAGAGAGGTTAGATATATAGAATGTATCTCCATGTGTAGAGGTGGGGTTAAGAGAGGTTAGATATATAGAATGTATCTCCATGTGTAGAGGTGGGGTTAAGAGAGGTTAGATATATAGAATGTATCTCCATGTGTAGAGGTGGGGTTAAGAGAGGTTAGATATATAGAATGTATCTCCATGTGTAGAGGTGTGGTTAAGAGAGGTTAGATATATAGAATGTATCTCCATGTGTAGAGGTGGGGTTAAGAGAGGTTAGATATATAGAATGTATCTCCATGTGTAGAGGTGGGGTTAAGAGAGGTTAGATATATAGAATACGTCTCCATGTGTAGAGGTGGGTTTAAGAAAGGTTAGATATATAGAATGTATCTCCATGTGTAGAGGTGGGGTTAAGAGAGGTTAGATATATAGAATATGTCTCCATGTGCAGAGGTGGGGTTAAGAGAGGTTAGATATATAGAATATCTATGTGTAGAGGTGGGGTTATGAGAGGTTAGATATCATATAGAATATATAAGTGTAAAGGGGGAGTTAAGAGAAGTTAGATATATAGAATATAGTGTATAGACGCATAAGTTGTGCAGGAACCGCGTGACAACGTAACTCCAGAGGGATGTGAAATGTAATGAAGATGTGTGAACATGGATGAGTACCAGGAAACACGCTTCTTAACACGCTATGTCACCCTCGATTAGCCTTCAAAATACATTCAACGGAAGAATTAAGAACCTATCAATCATTTAAATAATAACAATCGTCATCTATGTTATTATTATAGTATAGTTGTATGTTATCATTTCATGCTTAGGGCCATGCAATAGGAGCCATCTCATTGTTCATTAAAGGTCTGTCTGTATGGCAGAAGCTTAGAGTCAACATCATAAACGTGTAAGTCGTCAGTCTGCGGGACAGGCGCACATTCCTGATGCAGAATGTATTCCTGGTGTTTTACATCTCCCAGAAAGATCCAACGTGTTTTTGAGTTGAAACCTCTTCAAAATCTGATGCTTTTTCTGTGCTATTGTTTTTTAACCCACATACCAATTCACAGAAAATAACACATTCTGCTGCCACTCTTCATACTCTGTATTTTATGGCATGGTTCCTTGTAGTAACCGCTTTGGCTATTTATCGCTCATCGTCCAAGTGAGAAGGCTGTGTGCCACTGATAGAGAAATACATCAGAATCTTGTTTCCCACAGCAGCAATCAGATCCCCCAGTTCATCTGGTGCAGTGATGTAGTGCATACTTTTGTTTGTAATCGACCTGTTACAATGGATGCAATCAGACTTTTCAGTTATGTTCCCTCCTCTTCACTACTCCCTCCACTTCAAGATTTGAAATATGACTGACTATATGACTATATGATTTAGCAGTGACAGAAATGTCACTAGAATTGTTTTCATTCTGTTATTTTCCTCAATTGATGAGGATAGTATCTGTCTAAAGGTGACTCTACAGTTAGACCTAAAAAAACTAAATATTGACATAAACAGATAAATGTGTTCTGGGTTCAAGTCATTATATAAAAATGGTATGATGCAAACTGGCTTAGCCAATGACAACAAAACAATGTCTAGAATATTCTTCAGCGTCTAAATCCAGTCGGTGTGTCAAATCCAATCATTTTTGTTTGATGTAAAATAATGAGGGAAAGCAGGAAGACAGATGAGTTTGTAATGCCCTCAGTGTTTATATTGTACTTAAACAAACATACACTCATAGGGCAACACCTTGTCTCCCCCTCCTGCACATGAAGGTGTCATAGCTAGTTAGCAGAACTTTAACTAGCTATCATGCTATTCTCGTGGAGTTCACATGCTTTGAACTCCATGCATGAGTTAGAGCAGGTTGACGTGGTTCATGGGAGGGTGGGGGGTGCATTATATATATATATATATAATGCACCCCCCACCCTCCCGGATTCTCGGGAGCCGGATAATATATATATTATATTATATTTTTCAAGGCTCTCTTTGGTAGGTAGTGCATGAGCAATAGACAGCATACTATGAACATAACCACATCTGCTCTGTTAAAATGCCTGCGACCCATCCTGACCCATATATCTTACAACTGTGTCCAAGCAGTTCAAACTGTGAAATGATGGGGACTGAGTTGTTTTATATATGCTATCCATTGGATAATTGAAAAATATAAAAACCTTTGTAATGTGTCAAATGCCAACGGATTGAATAAGAATATATATATATATATACTTCTGTGTGCTTTTATGTAAATAACATACAAGTTTCTGTGTAGCCATCACAGCAAAAAAAAAACAATACAAACATTTTTTTTATACAGAATATTATAAAGTTAATTACTAACATCTGAAAAGTTGCAAAGCTTATCACCAATATCTGAAAGATTACAAAGTATCACTTATATCAGAAAGATTTCCCAGGGCCGGAAAAGCAAGTAGGAAGCCAATTGATACCGGACCATATCATTTCTCCCAAGTTCTTTTTAGTACCAATTATGGTCATCATTTCCTGGGGGAGCTCATTAGCTCCTTTGTTATGAATTGGCTTATTTGGTCATTAGGGTTTGCACAAGATATTTGCAAAGGTTTTTACATATGCATGAGTTGATTGGTATTATAGTTATTGTTGTTTGATTTATTCGGCTACGTTTGATTACTTTGGCTACATTACATTATATATTTTTTTGTATTTGTAGTACAATCTCATGGTATTACTCCATTGGTATTACTACATTATCAGTTGATGAACAATATTTGTGGTGGGATAAACCAATATTAGAGACAATAAACATGTTTCTTCCTAAATGACCCCTGGGCTGTTTTCTGCTTCACTTTGTCTCTTTTCACATGAGACCAAGTCAATAAAAACTCATTATTCATGGTCCATTCACCCAATCCTCTGGCCGCGTATCCTTTGAGAAAAGACTGGATATTGCTTTCATAATTAGAGTGGTCAGCCAGTGATTCACTGTGAATAAGAGAGGGTGTTTCTCTAGCTAGGAAAATGCTGAACAACAAGCAGTGGGTACAGCTTGTCTAGGTTAAAGTGAGCATGCCTTTCACATGGCTAAAGAGATGTGAGAATTGTGTATCACGCTGGTCACTTCTTCAAATGACAGACTGGACTGACTTGTACATGTACAGAAATCAACTGTAATTTTGGATTAAGCCTCACCAAGAAGTCAGCCAGGTCCATCAAGTTAGCAAAATAACAAGTCAGTTTATTACAGCAATGAGGCTTGAGAAGAACATATGACCTTAGCTGATTGACATTCTATATATACTTACTATATTATGTAGTAAGTATCAATAATAATACAGTGCTATAATATAATAATACAGTAAGAATATTACATAGAACTAGTTTTGTAATCCCATTAATTAAGATTGTTTTATGTACTTATTATTATAACTATTTATTTATGATTAATTGATTACAGTTTTATGGGGCATTCATTCATACACATTCATAGTAAACAAAAAATCCACTCTGTGGAAGGTACTCTGTGGGGGTAGTACATGTACTCTGTGGGGATAGTACATGTACTCTGTGGGGATAGTACATGTACTCTGTGTGGATAGTATATGTACTCTGTGGGGATAGTACATGTACTCTGTGGGGGTAGTACATGTACTCTGTGGGGATAGTACATGTACTCTTTGTGCATTAATTAAGCATTTGGTTTGTTTGCTCTACTGCACTATCATAACCCTCCAATATAAACCTAATTTCATTGTGGTCGTTATCTAGGAGACAAAGGTCCCCTGCCGTGAGCTCTCCCATAGAGTTATGGACACACACACACACACACACACACGCACGCACGCACGCACGCACGCACACACGCACACACACACACACACACACACACACACACACACACACACACACACACACACACACACACACACACACACACACACACACACACACACACACACACACACACACACACCCTAGCAGGCCCAGGGCGTTCCTTCCTAAGTGACAAGTGCCATCCATAACAGGCGGGGGGGGGGGGGGGGGGGGGGGGGGGCTGGTAAAGTGATTAGGTTCATAACACACAGAGTCCTGGTAAACACAGCTGGTACCATGTCTCTCATGCTAGACACCAGAGTAAAAATTATAAATGGTGTTTCAGGAGGGAAGGAATGGGGTGTGGGTGGCCGGGTGGACTTGCGGTTCTAGCCTTTAATTCCAGCTCATTTGGTGTTTGTGTTTGTGGGAGGAGTTTGTCCGGTGAACCGATGAATGTGATAAATGTAAAGGATGTCCTGCTGATAAGAAAACAAAACTAGATTATAAATGTTATATCTGTATTCTGAATTCACATGGATTATAATGTGAGTATCATCCATCGTTGTTTATTCTGCACACAGAAACTCGACCCCTGTTTATTAAATAGTTATTTAGGTTATGCTATCCTTGTTTCATAACCTGTAACATAATTAAATAGCCACTATTTGTTTTACTCTCTTTCCTAGCAAGTTTTCTCTTGTCAATGAAATATTTGATACGTCTATCAGATCAAATTATTTAAATAAATGCAAAGAAAATGAAACTGCTAAACATGGGCATAAATATAAAATATATATGAAATAAATATGGACGCATTTACTGAAATCAATAAAAAAATTGGCATGATGCACAAAGCAGTCCTATTGAGAGTTATCCTTATATATTATGCTATCCATTCATATTCTTAAATATCCTTTAGTATGCTTCAGTGTCCTATAGTATCCTTTAGTATCCTATAGTATCCTTATATAGTATCCAATAGGATCCAATAGTACCCTATAGTTTGCTATAGTACCCTATAGTATCCTATAGTACCCTATAGTATCCTATAGTATATTTTAGTATCCTATAGTACCCTATAGTATCCTATAGTATATTTTAGTATCCTATAGTACCCTATAGTATCCTATAGTATCCTATAGTTTCCTTTAGTATCCTATAGTATCCTTATATAGTATCCTATAGTATCCTATAGTGTCCTTTAGTATCCTATAGTATCCTATAGTGTCCTTTAGTAGTCTATAGTATCCTTATATAGTATCCTATAGTATCCTTTAGTATCCTATAATATCCTTATATTGTATCCTTTAGTGGCCTATAGTATCCTTAAAAAATTATCCATTCGATTCCACGGTTGAAAATAGTATCCATAGTAACGGTCTCATATTCATAGCAGCGGTCTGTTTTACAGAAATAACAGATCTCTAAATGCCCTAATTGACTAATCAGAGTCAAGTATTTAACAAAGCCGTCTTATAACCTTATATTTTATCCTATTGTATCCTTATATACTATCCTAAAGTATCCTTATATATTATTCTTTAGTATCCTATAGTCTCCTATACTATCCTATAGTATCCTTTAGTGTCATATAGTATCCTTATATAGTATCCTATAGTAGTCTCCATCTTTTTATAGTAAAATGTAGTATCCGTCAGTATCCTTATTCAGTTTCCTTTAGTATCTTAAAGTATCCTATAGTATCCTTCAATATCCTATAGTATCATTTAGTATCATATAGTATCCTTATAGAGTATCCTATAGTATTCTTATTTGTATCGTATAGTATCCTTGTATAGTATCTTATAGTATCTTTATATAGTATATTATATCCTTATATACTATCCTATAATATCCTTTAGTATCCATATCCTTTACTTTAGGTTTGATGCAGAATGTTTACCTGAGATTAATCCTTTACTCAAGTGTAGGTTTGATACAGAATATTTGATGACCGTGAAATGAGATGGATCCTGCTGATTGAAATCAAGATTTCCGATGAGAAGGTGTAGTGACACCTTTAGTCACCTGGAGTGACATAGTTAGTCAGCCTTAGACACTGTAGTGTGTCACAACAGCCCAACAGAAGGCCTCTGAATGACAATATTACTTGTTTACTTCCGTCAGTACGCCTTCATCTAATTAAAAGTGGCATCTTATCTTTCACATTACATACCATGTCTGAACAGCCTCAACTCACACTCACTCACACATACACACACACAACACCACCCACACACATTCAAACACACATACCCGGACGCACGCTCGCACACACACACAGACATCACTAGACCATACCCACCCAGCTCCAACTAATGTCATCACCTTCTAGACACCCCCCTGGGTTGGATGTTTGATGTATCGATGTGGATTCAAATAGAAAATACATCTGTGAGTCAGGGTTAGGGTTCTGCCTTGTAGTCACATCTACGTCTCACAGATACATCTCCTACGTCACATGACGTAGAATTTAACAGTACAGACATTTGGGAGATGGTTTATTATCATCCTGTCATCCTTTCTCTTGGAAAATTTAATATCTGCTCAAAGAAAGTCAACAAAACATTGACATGACAGCTGTTGACATTGTGACATGTTGTGACATGTGGACGTGACGGCTAAAAAAAGAACTAATCAAACAAACATGTTACATGTTAGACACCGTTTCTGAACACAAACCTTTATCAATCGATCCAGCCAAGGCTGCAGGTGTTTAAGCACTGTGTTCCTTCTTTGGAAGACTCTATTGTGTCTGCGGATGTTTCATTTGATTCACTCCAATTGCATGCTAGCATCAGTGCTGGCTAGCTGTACACTCCCTGACCACCCACTCCTGCATAGACAATTCCTGGCCCTTTCCATCTAAACGCTCTCCTACAATGCTGGCTTTTGTCTCCAGATGCTGCCCTGCCAACACAGCCCAGATGCTGTCATCTGTGCTCGGCAACCACTAAAGACATTACTCAGCCATCAGGAAAGCAGAACATATTGGTTACCTGTCACCGGAAGGCCAGAGGATACGTTTAACAGACACAAAGGCTACATGCTCCTATGCTCCTATAGGCAGGTACAAATATAAATATTGCATGACTGTCCATGTGTGCTGAAATACGCCCCCGAGGAATAATAGCTTTATTGAATTGGATCTATGCAGTTATTTTGTAGTAATATGTTTGTATTTCCCCATAGAGATGAGAAGATATTAGTCAGTGAAAAGTCTTCTGTCATCACCCTGCTATTTGCTGAGTGAAAACAGGGCTTGTTACAGCGTTCTGGCTGAGTCCATGGAAACTTGAAGGGAAATACCTGTTTTGACCCGGGTTGGGGTGTATTCGGCGCTGCAAAGAAAGTACTTCTACAGAGCTGACCAACAGCATCTGTACTGCTTTTTGGTTTGAATTATCCAATCAGTCCAAGGGTGAAGCTGCTGATCTAGAGAGACACCAGCAAGGACTTTAGAAGTAGGGAGCCCCGAGATGGAAGGTGAAAAGAAAGCGAAAAACAACAGAACTTAATCTTCTCCGGTGGTACATGGTCATTTGAACTTTAAAGGTGCAGCCAACTCTCAAGGGAGATGGCAAACACAACACAACAGCGGTGTTTAGAAAACCAATAGATTGTTCTCTGGAGGATCTGCTTGATTAGTGTTGGAGAATGGTCTCACAAGTGGTCTCCACACACACAGACACACCACACCAAACCACACATACACACACACCACAAACACCCACACACACAACAAACACAGGCCCCCACACACACACACACACACACACACACACACACACTCCTCAGTTTGAAGAGGTAAAAACCATTGCCGTTGTCTGCTAATCCATCTCTTTTATTGGTTCACTAGATGGCATACATGTGCTCATCCACAAAACAAATAAATGAATACATCGCAAAGACATATTAATGTGGAGACATGATGTACTGACCGTGTTTTCATTGATAACAATGTCATTGGTTTCTGTTGATGGATCCCAAGTCACACATTTATTCTCCGTCTCTCACTTTCCAACTGCTTCAAATGGTGCTGTTCAGTACACAGTGTGTGAACCGCAAATAGATGTGTTTATTCTAGTATTTTATAAGTAACTAGAAAAAGGTTACAGAAGATATAAAGAAATAGTAACATATAGTGCCTGGTATGCTGGAAATGTACAGTAGAGTGATGTGTAGTGCTCTAGGTTTAGGGTGTTATATGTTACTTCTTGGGTCTTTTGGATGGTTGCTAGGGTGTTATTGTTGGTTTTCTATGGGTATTAGGCTATGGTGTTCTAGGTGGTTGTCAGGCTGATCTGCATGGTTGCTAGGGTGATCTGCATGGTTGCTAAGGTGTTCTGGGTGGTGGTTAGGGTGTTCTATGTGGTTTATTTGTTGTTCAATATGGTTGCTTGGGTGTTCTAGGTAGTTTCTAGGATGTTATGAATGATTTCTATAGTGTTCTCTTTGGTTTTCTATGGTGTTTTGGGTGGTGGCTAGGGTGTTCTAGGTGGTAGCTAGGGTGTACTGGGTGGTTGCTAGGATATTCTAGGTGGTTGCTAGGGTGTTCAATTTTTTTATATGGTGCTCTAGGTAGTTGCTAGGGTTTTATGGGGGCTGCTATGATGTTTTGGGTGGTTTCTACGTGGTTGCTAGGGTGTTTTGGCTGGATGCTAGGGTGTTATTAATGGTTGCTAGGGTGTTCAGGGTGATTTCCATGGTATTCTAGGGGCTTGCTAGGTTGTCAGTAGCATATATGGTGTTCTAGGATGTTCTAAGGTGTTGTAAAGTAGTAAGTAAAGTTTGAATTATTGTTGTAGTATAAAGTATAAAGGAGGAGTCTAGTATGGAAGTTTGGGAACAGTACTGTGTCTATTGAGAGAATTTTGTTATTTTTTAAACAGTTAAGTTCTAAACCGATTTTTAGATTTCAATGTGTGTGTATGTGGAGAACGTTCGAAGTTATCTCTTGTAAAAAGTATAAACCCCATTGCTTGGAACATTGAGATGAGCATCACTGCGAGGAGCTCAACATCTTTATGTATACTATTTCTAAGGGGTCTAACTACTGTGGGAGAAGTGACCATTTATGGATTTTGATTGTTTGTATTTTAATCAGACTCATCAAATAGTTTGTATTATGTTTTACAACAGAGATTTGTGTATCATCAGGGGATTATGTATTCCATAACATAATTGTATCCATCAATATCACGGGTGTGTCTGTAATCATAACTACAGTATATTCACACCAGCTGCCAGCTCCTTTCTCCCTCTTAAGCACGTCTTAATGAAACGCATTTATCACTGTGTTTTTCTTCTTTATTACATTATAAAACCCCAGAATATTTATCACTTTAGTCTGACAAAAAGGCGATACTTCTTCACTGCATAGGTATAATAAAGGTCACACACACACACACACACACACACACACGCAAACACACACACACACACACACACACACACACACACACAATCACACACACAAACAAACACATACATATGCATGAGCACATATACAAACACACACACAAGCACACATACACGGTCCCATGCATGTATATATGTATGTAAGTATGTATGTATGAGTGTTCCAGTAGAAATAAAACCTCAGGTGCTGTTGAGTTGTGAAGATCCTTGTCGGTCCATCTTGCTTTGTAGTCTCAAAACACCTTATCAACGTCTGAAGCACTTCAGGCTGTTTTCATCTGCCCCTCCGTGCCCAAATTGGCTTTGTGACCTTTGAAAATAATCTCTCAATCAATCTAACATAAATGTGTACCTTTATCACTGTATATGCCTTTGTAGGGGGAAGAGAAACAGGAAGTAGACATGATTGCTGCTGCGACAGTGTAAGTCATTCAACATACTGTCATGTCCAAACATGACAGTATTGTGTTTTGTAATGAGTTATTGCCCTAACCAATATCATATGGGTAATTATAAATGCGTATACTAACAAGTTATCTAGTCGACACAAAACATTTTGAACCCTTTCTGTCCTATAATGACTGCATTCTGAATAGGTAGTTTTATAAAGCTTCTCCTATCACTGCTACGCTGACGACACTCAACTATTCCTCTTTCCCTTCCTCTGACAGCACCCTGATAGCAACACACATTTCTGAATGTCTGGCAGACATCAGCACTGAAGCTTAACCTCAGCAAGACTGAGCTCCTCCTTGTGCCAGGGAAAGACTGCCCTCACATGGGTTTATTGGTCACTGTCGAGGACATTGCGGTATCTCCATCACCAACCGCGAGGAACCTCGGTGTGGTACTGGACAATCAGCTATGATGCATTGCGAACATCACCGCGGTGGCCCGAACCTACAGATTTGCTCTCTACAACATCCACAGGATCCGGCCCTTCCTCATGATGGAAGCAGCTCAGCTCTTGGTCCAAGCGCTTGTCATCTCCCGCCTCGACTACTGCAACTCGCTCCTGGCTGGACTCCCTTCCTCTGTGATCAAACCTTTGCAGCATATCCAGAACGCTGCAGCATGCCTTGTATTCAACCTACCAAAATTCTCCCATGTGATCCCCTTTTCCGTGACCTCCACTGGCTCCCTGTAGCTCGCATCTGATGCGATTCAGATTCAAGACAATGGTACTGGCCTACAAGGCGGTCAACGGAACTGCCCCTGCCTACCTCCAAGCGTTAGTCAGACTGCACACCCCAGCTCGACTACCTCAGCTGGACGCCTGGTACCGCCATCGCTAAGAGCAAGCAAAGGTTGCACAACAAAGTCACAACTCTTCTCTGTTTTGGCACCCCAATGGCGGAATGAACTCCCTGCCGATGTCAGGACTGTAGCTCACCAGCTTCCACAAGACACTCAAGACTTACTTGTTCAGAGTTCACCTGGACTCTGCATAGCCTCCCTCCTTACCCCCCTCTCCCTTACTCTCCTAAAAACACCCCCCTTACACACTTATTGTATGTTTGTACGCCCTAGCACTAAATGTACGCACTTATTGTATGTTTGTACATCCTGGCACTTAAAAATAGTACTTAGCATTGTGTAGCATCTTATCCTAGCTATCTTTGTTGTATACGGGGAATGGGTTAAACTAGCAATTGTAAGTGCTTTGCACTGGTTCTATGAACATCCTTGTTGCTGTACCGACAGCGATATATTGTTGTTTCTCTTTCTTCTGACAAATGTACTTATTGTAAGTCGCTTTGGATAAAAGCGTCTGCTAAATGCCCTAAATGTAAATGTAAATGTAAATATAAATGTAAATGTAAATGTAAATGTAATATCAGACCTAGGAATTACGTGTTTTATTGCTAAATAGCAAAGGAAGAATATTGAGTTGCATGGGTCTTAAATGTGAATAGTTGTAATAAAACACAATACAACACAATAAAAATTTGTTATTTATGCCTATTGATTGTGAGAACACTGTTATCGTACACAAGTGCACTTGTACAACCTATGCTTCCACAGTCATGATAGTACCTCCCTCTGCTGGTGGAAATTAATATTGCATCATGACAAATTGAGATCGTACAGCGCATGGGATTCATACTATACAGTCTTTGGTTCGAACTGAACAGCGGCCTCAAGCGGCCTATATCTTACCGGCCAGCAGCCAAGATGTTGGACCCTTAAAATCCATTTTAGACGGTATAGACAGTAGTCTCCTCTGTGAGAATGTGATGCCTTCCAGCACAACAAAACACATACCACTTGTCATACTAGTACATAGCCTCTTCTCTTCATGGACAGAAGGGCAGGAAGCCCAGTCGACTGCTGGGCCCGGATAACACAATTTCAAGGCAATCCTTTGTATATATTGTGATTTGCATAAAAGCAGATGTTTTAATAGTAAAGCAATAAAACAATAGAGATTGCAGTTGATGATTTATTGACATTTATTTTCCCCAGCATGGTTTTCTCTTGAAACCAATAGAATTCACCATACATTTCTTTTTCTTTTTAAATTACATTTATAATATTTTACTCACATACATTTATTGGTTTATTTTCTTATTGCAATAGACAAGAGTAGCCAGGATGAGTCAGGTATTGCTACAGTTTGCCAACAAACTCTTTGTCCCTCTGACAAGTCAATTAAAAAAAAGTACTTTATTGGCAAGACAGAATTACACCAAAGCCTCTCCATCTCTCTCTCCCTCTGCTCCAGGAGAGACTGAGGGATAAGGAATAAGGCTGATGCGAGCAGCCTAAACACAGCTAACAAGAAATACCTGCCCCGAAAAATAGGAATCTAACATTGGTTTCCCATAGGTGAACAATGAGCATGAAATTGTCAGGGATCACATCAATATGAACATATCCATATAACATGAACATATCTTTGTGGGGTTGCTAGGCCTATACTTCATTGATCTACCAAAGACGGGATTGCAACACTTTATACAGCCATGGACTCAAGTCTCTAACACAGTTATCCAGTAACGTTGATTCAGTCTGCACAGGTCCTCGCATCCGAGGAGGTATAGGCCACTCCAGGTTCAGACTGCCTCTACCGCTCTTTCTGATTGGCAGATAAATACCTGCCTCTATTGAATGCTTACAATACACACTTAACAGGAAGGAGAACATCCATGGATCCTGAATTCGTCATAAAAATTACATAAAAAGAAAAACAATGATGCAATAGTTCTGAGCGACCCCTAAGAGTGATCGACCAATCGAATCCCCCCCACACCCTCCCCCCCTTTCCAACTTCCCTCCCTCACCCCATAAAAGCACAATGGGGGAGGTGGAAATGACGCCAGCTTGTAATGTATAATGTAACTATATTTTTCAAAAATAAAACTAGAAAACAATAAAAACAACAGTGTCCTTCTAATCTAAAAGAAGGGAATAACAAATCCAGATGAGCACTTATTTTACTTTATGATATCTGGTATCGTACCCTGTTTCCAAAGCAGAGCTTCACCATAATGATGGGACCCTTTAATATGAAGGGCCCGTTCCTATACTCCTTTCTCTTCTCTCTTCTCTCCCTCTCTCTCTCTCTCTCTCTCTCTCTCTCTCTCTCTCTCTCTCTCTCTCTCTCTCTCTCTCTCTCTCTTCCTCTCTCTCTCCCTCTCTCTCTCTCTCCCTCTCTATCCTCCACCCTGCCCTCCATGGCCTCAGGGAGGGTGTACACTATCTCCGTGGAAGAACAGAAACACAAAGTGAGTGTTACACTCAAGGCTAGGCAACATGCCACATGTCGTCTGTAACATCTCAGTTAGAAAAACTAAACCCCTCTACACCCCCATCCCGCCTCATTGCAACAATATGTTCACACTAGAGTCTTAGAGCATAGAGCTCTTCTCAATGAAAGGGCACAATGTGCATCTCTGACCTGTAGGATGACCTTCAATGTATTCCATGCAGCTCACTATGTTGCCTGTCTGTCCAGTCAGTCAGTCGGCCAGCCAGTCAGTCAGCTATTCTGCTTATCAAACCATACTATAATAAATATATATGATTAACTTTCTATCTTTTTATTTTGTTATTTTCCTGTGTCAAGTGCACATTTTCAACCTAGAAAAATATTTTGTTACTTTTACATGAGGTGCACAGTTGCTATATTTGTTGATATAGTGATATAGTGATATTCTATATTATATGTCAGTGTGTGTTGCTAATATGCTTGTCCTGAATTAATTCAACCCAACAAAGTAAAATAGGGTGAAATTGTGGATCTAATTTATTAATAAATAAAGATAGAAGATATTAAATAGATCATGTATTTCATGGCTTTCAGTTGTAAGACAGACGGTATCATTAGCTCGCCCTGGGCTGTGGTTCAACCTTCCCTCCCTGCGTAGCCTCGCTGGGCCTCTGGCTAGCCTGTCATTCCCATTCATGATCATCACTTCCAAACACCCTAAACACCCCCAGCTTCCCCCCCCCCCCCCCACCTCACTCTCCCTCCTTCTTTCTCACTCTCTCTCTGTGTCTTTGTCTCTCTCTCTCTCTCTCTCTTGCCTCCCTGTTGGAAGTACAAAATAAGAAAAACAAGACGGAGGGCAGATAGAAGCAGCTATCATACAGGTCTCTATAAGTTGTTTTAAATGATACCTTTAGTTGTTTAAAACAGCCTCTGGGCACTTGTTGTTTTAAACTGCCTTGGATATGATTGGCCCCTGGGGTTGTACAAAAACCCACAGGAGGGGTAGATGCACAGGAGGGTGGGGGGGGGGGGGGGGGGGGGGGGGGGGGGTGGTAGAGAAATGGATTGACCTGACAGTACCAGAGCTTGATGGGGGGGGGGGGGGGGGGGGTAGCAAAGAGAGAGAGAGAGTGTAGTGAGTGAGAGAGAGAGAGACAGAGAGAGCGAGAGTAAATGAGAGAGAGAGAGAGAGTCAGTGAGTGAGAGAGAGACAGAGAGATGTAGCCGTACCACAGGGTCATCTCTCAACAGAACACCGTACCTCCTCCTCCTCCTCTTCCTCCTCCTCCTGGGAGCCAGGGACATGTCAATAGAAAGTCTTCCTGCATTCCTATTACTTGACGCACTACTTCACATTGAAGTTTGGATGACAGGATCATAGAGCCCTGGTCGTCTCCGTACAGTCACTTATAGTGGCAAAGGAGTAGCACGTCGAAAGTACAGTAGTATGTAGACAGTACAGCATGTATTAATGTAGCTGGTTCTGTTCCTCTATTCCCCATCTCCCTTGGTAAGGCCCTCCTCTGATTGTAACAGCGGCTGACAGATGTGCTCTCCCAGCAGTCTCTTGTTGATACAGTCTATTTCAAGACACAAATACGTCGGGGCTTTTGTGTGTCTGTGTATGTGTGTGTGCTTGTGTGTTTTTCTGTTTCTGTGTCTCGCCTGGGGCCAATCCATCATCTGACCCTCGTCAGCCCCATATCTCACCTTGGAAATGACAGGGATGTACCCCACCCCCACCCCTCTCTCTCTACCTCTCTTGGCCCTGCATGACAGCCAGTGCCATGTTGCATTTAGCCTGGACCTAGTGTCACACAGAATGCTGCCCCTGGGCGTAGCGCGCGATGCGGCTTTACAACTTGCGAGGATCGAAGGAAGCACTAAATCCTAATGACACTTAACATTATCGTCTTAGCTGCTAGATGCGCTAGTGTCAGGAGAAAACATTGAGATGTTAGAGCAAGGCAAGGGTGGTAGGGATAACAGCATCGCCCTATCTGCAGGCATCAGTGATTTTAACATTAGGTTGTGATATATTTTTTGGTTGTTTTGTTTGTAGAAAGATTTGTGTATGCCAAGGGGGTTAATCTCCTCCTATTGCGGTCGACCGCATCGCAGTGCATGGCTGCGAGGAAGGGATGGAGGCAGGGGAGGGAGGGGATATGATTGCAATGAATGTGTAATGACTAATCTCTCCTCCATTCAGTCTCTATTCATCTGTCATCTGGAGGTCTTTGAAATGTGAGGGAGAGCGTTCAGTAATGGAGCGGAGAGGGGGGGGGGTTAACGGGGGGGGGGGGGGGAATTGAAAATATTCTCCTCTTTTCCACAGAAATTCTTTCTCTCACAGCTTAGGGCGCCCGAGTCCCACCCTGTTTACTCATCACACCAACCCTCCCTCACCCTTAACCTTCCTCATCCATGGAGATTCTGGGTGTACATTTCTTCACAGTGTGCTTCTGGAGCGGCTGTTGTCTCCAAGGGCCATGTGGAAGAGGAGCGGTTCAGGGCACCGTGGTGATGGTGGTGGTGATGGTGGTGGTGGTTGCGGGTGTGGGTCGAGGGTTGTTGGGGGAGATGGAAGGTGGCGGGGGAGGGGGTGTCAGTATGGCGAGAAGAGGATGGGCCCGTGCGCGGTGCGGATGGGGCCCGGGGCGGGCCTCAGGATGGCGTGGCTGAGGGGCGGGCCCTGCAGGAGGTGGTGCGGGTGGTGGTGCGGGTGGTGGTGCAAATGGTGGTGGGGCGCAGCCGCACGCAGGGCCAGTGAGTTTGACGAGGCTGCTGCTGCCATCGCCGCGGCAACCGCTAAAGGGTTGGGCAGGAGCCCGGCGCCAAGAGCTTTGGTGAGATCCTTAGGGAAGGTCAGAGAAGACTAGAGGCAGCGAGAGAGAGATACAGAGACAAAGAGACAGAGAGAGAGAGGTAGAGAGGGGATGAGAGAGAGGGGAGAGAGGCAGCGAGAGAGAGACACAGAGACAAAGAGACAGAGAGAGAGAGGTAGAGAGGGGATGAGAGAGAGGGGAGAGAGGCAGCGAGAGAGAGACACAGAGACAAAGAGACAGAGAGAGAGAGGTA
Source organism: Lota lota (assembly GCA_026745465.1). NCBI lineage: Eukaryota > Metazoa > Chordata > Actinopteri > Gadiformes > Lotidae > Lota > Lota lota. Next base: position 934,712 of record JACYXH010000160.1, read on the forward strand.
GAGAGGGGATGAGAGAGAGGGGAGAGAGGCAGCGAGAGAGAGACACAGAGACAAAGAGACAGAGAGAGAGAGGTAGAGAGGGGATGAGAGAGAGGGGAGAGAGACAGAGAGAGAGAGACACAGAGACAAAGAGACAGAGAGAGAGAGGTAGAGAGGGGATGAGAGAGAGGGGAGAGAGACAGAGAGAGAGAGACACAGAGAGAGAGAGACAGGTAGAGGAGTAGTTAGAAAGGGGATGTGAGAGCGAGAGACAGAGAGAGGGGGGAGGGAGAGAGAAAGACATAGAGAG
>JACYXH010000160.1:940000-950000 GCA_026745465.1 Lota lota
CGGGGAGCCCGACCCGGTTATCTGCTCAGGAACCCCACTGCCACTGGCGGTGATGCATCCCGGGGAGGAGGGGGATCGGGGTACCAGGGGTGGGAGGGTGGTAGGTAGCAGAGGGCACAGGGCGGTTATGGGGGAGTCCATGGGGGGTGTGGGGGGAGTGTTAAGTGGAGGGAGGGACCCGGGAGCCAGGAGGTCTAAGGGTGCCAGGAGTCCCAACTCATCTATAAACAAGAAAATGAAAGAAAAGGATGTCATATCTTGCAAAACATCTTAAAAAACATCAAAGGTTGTTTTCTTTAGACACTGACCGCAGACATCTCACAGAAAGTGCTAAATCATCATCGTCATGCCTCTTCCAAGACTGTCACCTTTAATGATTGCAATTAATTTCTGTTTTTACCAAACATTTCAAAGAAGCCCATCCAACGTGAAACCCACTGCTTGGTGAGATCACACAAACCCACTTGAAGGCTTGCAGAAGGAAATGATTTATACTCCCAATAGTCATTCAGTCAATCAGAGTTCCTATTTATTGCATTTTCACCAGGATATGAAAAGGATCACTGAGGGTGTGTGTATACGACACACATCTCCCAAAATGGCAGTTTCTGAAGAAGGCCATTGGAAAGACATGTTAAAGACTTGAATAAGTTTTTCCTTCCACACCTGTTATTCTTGGCTAGTCATTGGAGCAAAATGGCCCTTGGCAAAGACAAAGACAAAGGCCACGGAACACATGAACTGTCAGTTGTAATCTTCTCATTATTTTTACTTTCTAATCTCTCTTTAACTGTCACTTTGACTCTCCATATATATTGTTGTATATACTATACTGTACAGTATATTGTGGATATATTATGGATATGGAAGTGCATGCTTCATACGGACACATGTTTCTGGTCAGACCCTCCTCTACGCAACGACTTTGGTATTCACCTAGCAATGTGTGTTGGCTGCATTAAGACCACCCCTACATTTGGGTGGGGTACATTTCAGATCTCTGCAGGGCCATCATGGACCCGCCCCACTAACCTAACCCCTCCCCTTCTCGTCATCCCCACTGCCCCCCTGTCTACCCCCACTGCTTCCACAGGATGTGGGGCCACACGAGGAGGAAACCCCCCATGTCTGAGAGGGACAACAGTAGAATATTCCCTGGGAATAAAAAAAATATTGTCTTTAACCGCTCAATTTCCTTGCTTTTATTTTAGGTTTCCCCAAACGTACGTTGTTTTTGTTACATGACCTGAGCCATTTTTTCCACCACCTTATTTTATGCACCTTCGGTAGGCTTCGGGAACCTGGCGGTTATGACAAATCATTGATCATAAAGTGGATTTGGGGAGATATTCTCCTTGCTATTCCTTTGCATCAGCTCTGAGGAAGATGTAATTGAGAATGCTTTCCAAGACTTAAGCTGTCCATCTTTCTTTCCATAATGGAAGTACAATGGTGAAAAAATTGTTTTGGTTAGAATATAATGTATTTGCTTCCTTCATTAAGAATCTCATAAATGAAGATGGGGTTTATGTGTGGATTTAGTAGTAGGCCTACGCTGCAAGTAGGCCTACAGTGCAAGTGTAATGGAAGAAAAGTTTGACCACTAACCCCACCCAAGACAATTACATATTATGTGGATGTTTGCGTCAAATGAATTCCCCCCCCTTGACACCCATTTATATTGTCCACAGACAATGACACCCACACACAAGCACACACACGCACACACACACACACACACACACACACACAAGCACACAAGCACACACACACACACAAACACATGCACACACACACACACACACACACACACACACACACACACACACACACACACACACACACACACACACACACACACACACCATGCAGAGCTTAGAACACTGTGACATGTGGTTCTTGTTAAGCTGAAGTAGAGATGGGATAGGGCTGGTGGGCCAAACCTTACAGGGAGTTTCAAGATTACAAACCTCACATCAATCCATCCCGCTGGCCCACCCTCACTCCCTTTAGAGCAACTTAGCTTCAGGCCATGCAAGTTTAGCTTCATAGCATGTGGTGCAACTCCAGTAATCCACCACCTTAAACTAGAAACACAAATAGAGCAGTGAGCAGTGGATCGTTGCTCTATTCCCTCTAAATTAACTTTTAATAAGAAATTGAATTGTTGTGATTGTTTTCTCACAGCTGAAGAGTCAAACTAACTAGAATTCCTCTCACTAGCTTCCTCACATTAATAGCGAACTCCTCCTCGTCCCCTGAGAAAACTGTTTTTCCAGAATGTTTAACTTAAATGTATTTTTGTTTATTTTTCTCTGCTATGAAGTTATATACTGTGGATTCAATCCAACACTAACCAGGAAGTGAAGTGACGCTGCTCCCTCACAAGCAGGCCTCACAGTCAGGCATGGTAGTTGAATAATTGACTTAGAGAGGTCAGACAGGCGAAATAACCATCTCCAGATGAGTTACAGAAGGGCTAGGGTCATGTTTGTATTGGCATAGTTCAATAGTTCAATGTTGAATATAGAAATCTGTAGACTTTAGTAGAAATTTGCTGATGTCACAAGTTTATATTCCATTCCACATAAGCCATAATAACATCTATGCTACAGAACATTCCATACAACTATGCAATAAAACCAGGAGGTACATATGCCTTTAGGGTTTAGGAACAGGTTACATATTGTCATTACTGGTCCTGTGTGTAAATGATCATGCTATGATTAATGAGTGTTGTTATCAACAAACTAAGTTGTATTCTCAGGCAGGTATGGTGTAACCCACCATACCTCCATGGGCAGGTACACTGGTAACTCCCTCTCCCCTCTCTGCTAGATCCTCTTTAATCACTTCCTTAATCATTAACGAGCTGGGAAACCCAATGCTTGGTCCGACGAGAGCCTGGCCTCATTCATAATGGAGCAAGGTGTGTCTTCGCCCAGGCTGGCCTGTCCTCACCCTGACACCCACATGCATAAGTACACACGTAGGCTGTACACACGCATGCACGCATTTGGGCTTTAAATTTTATTTTTTCTGTATGGGAAGGACAGTTCATAGATAACATTAGCTGCCTACACAATAAGCAAGATTGTTTTCCTCAAATCTGTTCTTCCTTAACTTTTTTAGCACAGAGAACAAAAATAGAGGGAAATGGAGCAGCATTGGTCTCTCTGTGCGTGCCTCCAAGAGTCATGCAATCCTACCCCTCACATAAAAGCAATTTCTCTAATTGACCTTGGCAGAGGCGTGTGTGTGTGTGTGTGTGTTTGTACAGGAGTGCTATATCAGGGTGGTTTAAGCTGTCATTAGAGAGGGCGGGCCAGATGAGATCAAGGAAGGGGTGAGGGGAGGGGAGAGGAGAGGAGAGGAGAGGAGAGGAGAGGAGAGGAGAGGAGAGGAGAGGAGAGGAGAGGAGAGGAGAGGAGAGGAGAGGAGAGGAGAGGAGAGGAGAGGAGAGGAGAGGAGAGGAGAGGAGAGGAGAGGAGAGGAGAGGGAGGGAGCCTGATTCTCTGTCCAAGTAAACAGCTGCCTTCCTTTCTACCGCTAGCTGCCAGATCGCCACAATGCCAGAGCGCTAGAACAACTCCCCCAAAGCCCAATGCCCACTTCTGGAAGGAGGGGGGTGGGGGGGTGGGTGACCATTACCCTCCTCCTCTCCACCCTCTCCAATCAGATTCCCCATATGCAGGACTTAGAGAAACAGCCTCGGGTCTCCGATGCATGTTGTGAAACACACAACATGCATTCTCTCTCGTTTGGCTCACCATCATTAATACTTTGCTGCATATGCTTCACAGATGAACCAATGAGTCAATGAAGCTCCATACCACCATACCAACTACCAGATGAGTCAATGTTGCTCCAAACCACCATACCAACTACCAGATGAGTCACTGTTGCTCCAAACCACCATACCAACTACCAGATGAGTCACTGTTACTCCAAACCACCGTACCAACTACCAGATGAGTCAATGGAGCTCCATACCACCATAACAACTACCAGATGAGTCAATGTTGCTCCATACCACCATACCAACTACCAGATGAGTCAATGAAGCTCCAAACCACCATGCCAACTACCAGATGAGTCACTGTTACTCCAAACCACCGTACCAACTACCAGATGAGTCAATGAGTCATTGAAACCAACGCTAAAGAAAATTCTACATGTCGGAGTCATGTACGCTGTCAAAGTAAAGGAACAACAAACAAAGCATAAATTATTCTAAAATATACACCATATATATATATATATATATATATATATATATATATATATATATATATATATATATATATATATATATATATATATATACATCTATTACACAGCTTTGTTGAATACTCTATTTTTATTGGTGAATTTGGGTATTTCTGTTATTTCTGTATAACAGACCACTGCTATTGAATAACAGACCGTTGCCATGGATGCTATTTCCAACCATAGTATTTAAAGGACAATTGTTTTTGCAGAAGCAATACAATCATTTTTGTATCACTCAAATCTTTTTTGTTGTTATATTTTGTTGAAAGCTTGATTTTTTTTATAAATAGCCCTGTAATAGCCATGTGATTCACCCTGTCTAGGTCCTGCATCACCCTGTTGGGGGTTATTTTGCGATAATGACCGGCTCGCCGTACATTATCCCTTACACACACACACACACACACATATATGGTATCCCAAGAGTATAAATAGTATATATGCTAGAACGTTATATATATATAGTCATAGTTATGGATATATATAGATAAAAAATATAGATATAGATATAGATAACAAGCAGTTATACAAATATAACTGCTTGCTGCTTTCTGTGGGAAGATTTTAATTTTTTAATCCTCAGGGCCTACCAACATCGGAGGTATGTGTGTGTGTGTGTGTGTGTGTGTGTGTGTGTGTGTGTGTGTATGTGTGTGTGTGTGTGTGTGTGTTGGTATTTCCACATGTAATGGAATGTGTGTGTGTGTGTGTGTGTTGGTATCTCGACATGCAATGGAATGTGTGAGTGTGTGTGTGTGTGTGTTGTATGTGTGTGTGTGTGGTGTGTGTGTGTGTGTGTGTGTGTGTGTGTGAGTGTGTGTGTGTGTGTGAGTGTGTGTGTGTGTGTGTGTGTGTGTGTGTGTTTGTGAACCAGGGGGAACCAGGCTCTCGGTCCATAGTCTCCATCCTCCAGACACACAGCTGTCTGCTCACAGAGCTCTGACCCCTTGCTGCTGAGCTGTTAGTCCACCATACACCATACACCATACATAATGGAATGTGTGTGTGTGTGTGTGTGTGTGTGTGTGTGTGTTGGTATCTCGACATGCAATGGAATGTGTGAGTGTGTGTGTGTGTGTTATATACACACACACACACACACACACACACACACACACACACGCACACACACACACACACGCATACACATGCACATACGCACACACACACACACACACACACACGCACACACACACACGCACACACACACACGCACACACACACACACACACACAAATGCACACACACACTCCCTCACACACACACGGGCATGAATGCAAACTAATCAGGGTGAGACTACGTTCTCGGTCACGAGAGAGAAGGAGGCTTGGATGGAAAAAGGCATTTTTTCACATGCCGCTGACTCCCTGAGCTCTCGGGGAGCTCTGCAGAAAGTTAGACTATGGCAGCTTGCTCTGGTTCCCTGTGCTCAGCAGGGATCTTTAATTGATGGCAAATAGAATGGAACAGGCCTTAGACTCTCCCTTGAAGAAAGAGATTAAGAAACCTTTTCCAGTATCCAGGTTACACACAAAAAATACAGAATGTGTTATGCATATGGACAAACATATGGCAAGGACCCAATTTCGACATTTGTAGGTGCAATGTTGGTTATCTTTTCTTCCATGGTGTGTTCGGTCTGTGCACCCCCCTCCCCCTCTCCCCTCTCCCTCCTCTATGGAGGTCAATATTTGGTTAATGGTAAGCTTGAAAACATAAATGTCACCAAAACATGGCTGTTGCTGCATCTCCCTTTGTTGCTCAGCAGTTTAATCCAAGGGCATTGAGGGGACAATGAGGGAATGGAAACTTCTCCTATTGAGGGGAGGGAGGGAGGGAGGGAGGGAGGGAGGGAGGGAGGGAGGGAGGGAGGGAGGGAGGGAGGGAGTCAGAGAAACTACTTAGCCTCAGTTTTAGTTTAGAATGGGAAGATGATGGAGGGATAAAGTAAGAGAGAGATGTGATGAGAAATGAAAGCCTTATGGAGGTCAGACAGAAACAGCCCAGACAGACAGACAAACAAAATGGAAAGATTAGAGCAGAGACAGTCATTTAAATGGAGAGACAGACACAGCCTGTACTATGGCTTGTGTCCTGAGAAGCTAATCAAATGATATCCCTCTACAATGAGTGATTCCATTCAAGTTAGGTCACATGTGCCAGCTTCGCACAGTGCCTTTCAATGTTTGTTTGTCAGTTCAGCAGCCCCACACTGTGTCATCCTACATTTTCCTTCACATTCACTTAGTTAGTGTAGCAGCTTACATCTTATTTTGACTTGGAGAGAAATGGAATCATAATTCGCAATAATAATAGTGAATACTAATAATAACTCACTCACTCGCCAACTCCACCCTAATGTGTCCACCCCTCTCCTTCTATTTCATGTGTCCACCCCTCTCCTTCTATTTCATGTGTCCACCCATCTCCTTCTATTTCATGTGTCCACCCCTCTCCTTCTATTTCATGTGTCCACCCATCTCCTTCTATTTCATGTGTCCACCCATCTCCTTCTATTTCATGTGTCCACCCCTCTCCTTCTATTTAAACTCTCTCTCTCTCTCTCTCTCTCTCTCTCTCTCTCTCTCTCTCTCTCTCTCTCTCTCTCTCTCTCTCTCTCTCTCTCTCTCTCAGATTGAATACAATTGACTGCAATGAGGTCTCGTTTGAAAGTAGCCAAAATTGCCATCAAATTGCCCTAGCACATTGTCTGTTCCACAACACCTGCTCATGGTCTCAAAGAGTGAACGCTAAACCAGCCTTGCATTCTTCCGGTCAAACAAAGCGACACTATGGTTTGGAGGGATTGCTAAAAAGGATCAGTTATAGTCCAAGGAGGCGCTAGTTCAAATGGTCACTCATATAGCAAGAAATGTGGTTCCTGGTTTTTGAATTGGCCGGCTCTTTGCTACATAGCTCTTAGCCAGAGTAAAGTTTTATGTTTTCTGGATGAGTTTCATTCCTTTGATTTCAAGCAAATAAAAATAACACTCTTCTGTCACATCAATATGTAACCTTCTCTTTAATAGCTGATGATAAAATGTCCTGTTTTGAGACTTGTCAGTGGTTTTAGCAAAACATAATATTGTGCTACATTAGGATATAAATGAAAGCTCAAACAGTTAGCAATGAAGAGTCCTCCATGAACTCTCGTGATAAAGTTTCTCTCTTCCTATCGAGGTATCCCGGGTAGCACTGGAGTCCTGCATTGTGTGTTAAGATTCATGATCATCCTATACTGGCTGTCTTCTCTCTTTATTTGGGCTTCACTTCGTACCCCCCCCCCCCCCCCCCCCCCCCCCCCCACACACACACACACTCACCTGCTTGGCTGGGTTCACTGTCACAGGAGCCACCGACAGGCACTCCGGGCGGGGAAGGAGCAGAGATAGGGGGAGCCGTCAGGGGCTTGTCCCCCTCCTGGGGCCGACTCTTGGACGTCTCGATGCCTTTGACTCTCCTGGCGTGGCGGTTCCCTTTGTAGTGGGCTTCTGCCTGGCTCTGGGGGACAACACGGGAGAGGGGGAGCAAACATTAGTAGACCCTACTGTATTTGTACCGTATCTGAACTGGTACAGTATCTGAACAGTACTGTAGCACTCATGGCAACAAGTGAATAAAACGGAGTGGTCCCCCACTCTCACTGTATCTTGCGCTCACAGTCACACAAACACACACAATTACTAATGCATTCAATGTGCTGTTCACGGGGCACTGGAGAGAGGCATTGTATCTCTAACGATACAAAGATCATCAGGGTCAGGACAGAAATGCTACAGGAGCACAGAGGCCTCAACAATTTATACTCTCTATGTTTAACTGGCATCTATTCTCATCCAAATCTGTACTTTTTCTTGGGTGGCTTTTTCCAATGGAAGCACTTATTGTGTTGTGTAATTGCTAAGTTTCAAAGTTCTGCTTCCATGTCATCTGTTTGTCTGGAAATTGATCGGTCCAGCCCAGCTGTTGACTTCAAAACCGTCCAAAAATCTTTTTGAACCAAGCTCTGCATAGACACCCTCAGCTGCCACCATTTCTTTCCGATTAGCGCATAGCTCCCATGCATTCCGAGGGGCAGTGACCAGAGGGTCGACTGGCATTACATGCTGCCTGGCCAGAGAGCCCCCTTATAAGCATGACTCCTAAGTTATACTTGCACCACACATTAGCAGTATACATTAGCAATAGTAGACATACACACCAGTATACATTATGAATAGTGGACAACACAGTGATCGGCTCCAGCTGCTACATAGACACGGGTCAGGTTGCCCCTGGGACAAAACACAGACCCAATTACTTACTTCTATTGTCAACCTTTCAACAACCATGCTGCTGGTCAGCACATGGCAGTATCTGCGCTACGTCAAATGTAACACACAAAGGGGGCTATGAACTTTTGAGTCTGATGTTTTCAGGGCCTGAAGAATGTACTTGTGTGTTGTGTATGTTCTGTGTTGTGTTTGTTGTTTGTTGTATGTGTTGTGTGTTGAGTGTTTTGTGTGTTGTAGGAGTTGTGTTTGTTGTGTGTGTTTTGTTTTGTGTGATTTGTGTCTTGTGTGTGTTACGTGTGTTATGTAGGTTACGTGTGTTACATTGTGTTACGTGTGTTATGTGTATTACGCCTGTTGTGTGAGAATGTTGCTTGTGTTATGTGTTGTGCGTGTTGGGTGTGTTGTCTCTGTTGTGTGTGTGGGGGTAGGTTCAGGAGCAGGAGGAAGAAGAGGAGGAGGAAGATGAGGAGAGTCAATGATGCAGCAGTAATGATGTAGGCCAGTGCAGTAAGACAGAGCAGGTGACGTCACTGATGCAGCACGTCATCAAGGTTACTGCACACATTATGCTCTTTAGTGCTCCCCCCCCTCCGGACTCACGAACCCAGAATGCACTCTGGCAGCATATGGGCTGCCAGAGATAATCCATGCCCTTGACAACATCTTATATTACGTAGCTCTTTTTACACTGTTCATAATGTCATGCAGTGGAGGAAAAGACATAGTGAGCAAAGGAGAAGGAGAGATGAGAGAGAGAGAGAGAGAGAGAGAGAGAGAGAGAGAGAGAGAGAGAGAGGGGAAGATCGACAGAGAGAAAGAGCAAGAGAGACAGGGAGAGAGAGACAGAGAGAGTGAGAGAGAGGGAGAGAGAGAGAGAGTGAGAGAGGGGAGAGAGAGAGAGGGAGAGAGGAAGAGCGACAGAGAGAAAGAGCGAGAGACAGGGAGAGACAGCGAGAGAGAGAGCGAGAGAGAGAGAGAGAGAGAGAGAGATATGAAAACCCGTTCATGCGTGAAATGAGTCAAACATCGGTGTGTGTAGAGCCTGGAGGGGGGGGGGGGGGGGTGTTCAGGAGTAAGCATTGAATCAACAAATCACAGAACACTAGATAGTCTGAGACATGTCAACATTAGGAATGTTTGACTTTAACAGGAGAGAACGAGCTAAAATAACAAAATATGAGGCAACAGAAAACACAGTGTATTTTCTGCCATCAGAGATGCCTTCTGCTTTGACATTACACAAGATATAATTAGACTTGCCAAAGTGGTGAGTCACATGGTGGGCCTAGTATAAGCCAGAGTGATGCTACCTATCACTACACACAGCCTGCCCTGTAAGACAATATACTCAGCCTGCTCTGTAAGACAATATACTCAGCCTGCCCTGTAAGACAATATACTCAGCCTGCTCTGCAAGACAAAGTGGAGGTAGGGCAGTGTGACTTTTAAGGTGG
>JACYXH010000160.1:955000-990000 GCA_026745465.1 Lota lota
ATGCTTTGTGTTAACACGGCGATGCAACGCTTCGCAGACAGGAAGAGCAAGCTGCGGTTCCAAACAGCAGTGTGAGGCCCATCAATCACTTGACACTGAGCAGTAAACAACCAAACAAAACGAGTAGCCGCTTCACTTTGTCTCTGTCTCTGTCTCTGTCTCTGTCTCTCTTTCTCTTTCTGTCTCTCCCCCCTTTTAAATAAATAGGTCTCCTTCTCTCCACCTCTCATCACTGGATAGTGTACTTAAATAATCCATCATAAACACTCCCAGTTTCCCAGTGAGGACATGTTCTACAGGTTGTTCTAAAGGTTCTACGATTTTTTCTACAGGTTCTACAGGTTGTTCTAAAAGTTCTACGATTTGTTCTACAGGTTGTTCTTAAGGTTCTACGATTTGTTCTACGGGTTCTACAGGTTGTTCCAAAGGTTATATGATTTGTTCTACAGGTTCTACAGGTTGTTCTAAAGGTTCTACGATTTGTTCTACAGGTTCTACAGGTTGTTCTAAAGGTTCTACTATTTGTTCTACAGGTTCTACAGGTTGTTCTAAAGGTTCTACGATTTGTTCTACAGGTTCTACAGGTTGTTCCAAAGGTTATATGATTTGTTCTACAGGTTCTACAGGTTGTTCTAAAGGTTCTACTATTTGTTCTACAGGTTCTACAGGTTGTTCTAAAGGTTCTACGATTTGTTCTACAGGTTCTACAGGTTGTTCTAAAGGTTCTACGATTTGTTCTACATGTTCTACAGGTTGTTCTACAGGTTGTTCTAAAGGTTCTACGATTTGTTCTACAGGTTCTACAGGTTGTTCTAAAGGTTCTACGATTTGTTCTACAGGTTCTACAGGTTGTTCTAAAGGTTCTACTGTTTGTTCTACAGGTTCTACAGGTTGTTCTAAAGGTTCTACGATTTGTTCCACAGGTTCTACAGGTTGTTCTAAATGTTCTACATGTTGTTCTACAGGTGGTCCATGCTTTACAGAGATGCAACAGGGGGTAGAGCCCAGATGTTTAGTACCCACCCTTTTATCTCTGGTATGTGTCTCCTGATGGTATGTGTGTGTGTGTGTGTGTACTTACCATGGTCTCCTCCGTGTCAGCGGGGGTTGGAGGCTGCATGGTTCCTCCCGTGTGTGCGCTGCTTTCGGCATGTGCGGAGTGTTTGTATGCCTCCAAGTGCGTGAGGCTGAGATTGTGTTGCATGTCGTCCTCACTAGAGGCTCACTTGAGGCTCACTAGAGGCTGTGTCTAGTCTCTACACTGTTCCCACCGTGTAAAGCATCGCCACGTCTGTTTTCTCACCCTCCTATTGGCTGTCTCTGACTCTTGTTTTAAACTCTTCTAGGTCTGAAAGTAGAAAGAGAGAGAGAGAGAACTGTTTTCCCCCCTTAACAAGTGAGGATTTTTCTCCCGCTAAAACACTTAACAAGTGCCTTTTTGTCTGTGGCCGTTCTTCCTTTTCCTCTCGATTCTTCCCTCTCTCTCTCTCTGCCTCTGTCTCTCTCTCTCACTCGCACTCCCTCTCTTTCTCTCCCACAAACACACACACTCACACACACACACACATGCTTCCATGTAATACTTTTCCCTGGCTCCATTCTTCAACGTATCTCCACCCCTTTACCCCCCTTCCCTCATCTCTCTCTCTCTTTCTCTCTCTCATGCATACTCAAACAATCTGTCCAGCTGCAGTCAGTGTTATGTGTCACGCGCCCCGCTCTTTCCTCCACCGTGGATTCTCGCTCCCTCTCCCTCCCTCCCTCCCTCCCTCCCTCCCTCCCTCCCTCCCTCCCTCCCTCCCTCCCTCCCTCCCTCCCTCCCTGCCTCTCTCCCTCCCTCCCTCCATCCCTGCCTCTCTCCCTCCCTCCCTCCATCCCTGCCTCTCTCCCTCTCTCCCTCCCTCCCTCCCTCCCTGCCTCTCTCCCTCCCTCCCTCCCTCCCTCCCTCCCTCCCTCCCTCCCTCTACCTCTCTCCCTCCCTCTCTCCCTCCCTCCCTCCATCCCTGCCTCTCTCCCTCCCTCCCTCCCTCCCTGCCTCTCTCCCTCCCTCCCTCCATCCCTGCCTCTCTCCCTCTCTCCCTCCCTCCCTCCCTCCCTCCCTCCCTCCCTCCCTCCCTCCCTCCCTCCCTCCCTCCCTCCCTCCCTCCCTCCCTCTCTCTACCTCTCTCCCTCCCTCTCTCCCTCCCTCCCTCCATCCCTCTCGTTACCTCTGTTCTCACCGACTGTCAGTTGTCATCGTCACTAAGTAGAACATTGTCAAGCAATCCAAACTGCATCCCTAAAACACACACACATACACACACACACACACACACACACACACACACACACACACACACACACACACACACACACACTGGCTGCCCCATTTGTGCTCGTGCTACACAGACCTCATGACATAATGCACATCTGTGAGTTGGTGAAACAAGCTCTAGCAGAACAAATTCAAATTACTTGAACCTTTTTTGTTAGCATGAATATCAAGTCGGTCTTGTCAGGCAAGCCGCTAACATCCTGTTTTCTGTCCGTAGAGAGAAGTACACTAGATTTGATTAGATAAGGCTTTAGAGTAAATACCTAGTACTCAACTAGTAAATATAGTATTAGACTAGGCTAGATAAGATTATTAGAGTCGACTAACCAGCTAGCTAGTTGATCGAGTATTAGACTAGGCTAGATAAGATAATTAAAGTCAACTAACTAACTGCTAGTTATAGAATATAAGACTAGGCTAATAATATTAGAGTTCACTGACTAGCTAACTACTTAGTTAGCTAGCCACTGGTATTAACTAGTAGTTACTAGTTAATACCAGTAGTCTCTTAAATGGAACATCAATGACAAGTAAAAGTGTTGAAGGACCTGCGGTCAATGAGAAAGACTGCTTAGTGAAGAAAGGTGTGTGTGTGTGTGTGTGTGTGAGAGAGTTTTTGTGTGTGTGTTTGTGTGTGTGTATGTGTGTGTGTGTGTGTGTATGTGTGTGTGTGTGTGTGTGTGTGTGTGTGTGTGTGTGTGTGTGGTGTGCGCACAAGACACAGCAATACAAGGAAGTGGGCAGTGGAGTGTGTGTGTGGGTTGATGGCCCCAGCAGGTGTGTGTCGACAGGTGTTCGCAGGGCTTTGCATGATTAGACAACCTCATTGGAAATTCCTGTCTTTGCATGCTGAGTTGCCTAGCATCAGGTGAGCATGACCGTGTGTATGTGGATGTGTGTGCATGTATATTATAAAGGCCTGTGTATGCACCTATGTGTACACGTGTGTGCGTATATATCTCTATAATGGTTTGCCTTATCACTCTCTAGGGCAGCACTGGACAGACAGACAGACAGACAGACAGACAGACAGACAGACAGACAGACAGACAGACAGACAGACAGACAGGTACACGTACAGGAAAAATCCCATTAGGGTGCCACTAAGGTAATTCCTGCACAGAGTCTAATAATAATAATAATAACAGTGAACTTGAAGCCAGCATGTCTGTACAGTCTGATTAAGACGTAGGAATGCAGCATGGCTGATGTTTAAGGAGGCAATAATAGAGAGAAGGCTGCCTGCCAGTGTGCTTTAATAGCACAGCTCTGCAGCTCAGGGCTGATGTGATTCAGTTAAAGAACAAGATGAGGTTTTAAAATCAATAGGTTGCACAACGACATTGATCATTGAATTTAAAGTGACTACCTCAGAGTTTAATTGTTGTTGATGCTAGGTAATTAAATAATGATCCAGCGACTCCCACACTGGGCAAAGCGTTTAGTGTATCGTTCACCATTCTGTTCGTTCTCTCAGTTTTAGGGTAAATAATATTAAAAGTGAGCCACACATGGTATAGTTTAACCGCACCTTATTTTGAACACAACCTTGTGTAAAAACGCCCACCAACAGACATAACCTTGCGAGAAAATAGCAACATGCACACCTGCTATCCACTTATAGCATTCGGTTCTATTATAGTCTCTTTACACTCACTTCCAGCCTCTTTAGTCATCAATGAACATTGCACATTCATTTTCCACTTTTTTACATTACCCCCCCCCCCACCCTCACTTTGTGTGTGTATGAATAAAGTTTCATCTAAATAAAGTTTGACTTGACTACCTAGTACTTTTTGGCTGCTCCTGTCGGCAGTGTTCTGGCTCAAAAAAGTAAACCAGGTCCCCAGGCTTCTCCTCTTGCCCCCTCTCCTGGCCAGAGGGCTATACAACACCCCCTACCACAACCAGAACGCCGACCTAGCGCCATATGCTATGATAAAATATTCACAACATCTCTGTAGACCAACAGACCTATTGAAGGTAGAGACAGAAACTTAGCAGAGGGTTCAAATGCAACGAAAATTGAGTACAAATCAGAGAGTAAACAAGAACTACAAAAGGCATTGAGTGTCTGAAACATTGGCTGAGTCGGACAGACTCATCCCAACACACACACACGTTGGCTGAGTCGGACAGACTCATCCCAACACACACACACACACATTGGATGAGTCTGACAGACTCATCCCAACACACATACACACACACGCACACGTTGGATGAGTCTGACAGACTCATCCCAACACACACACATGTTGGATGAGTCGGACAGACTCATCCCAACACACACACACGTTGGATGAGTCAGACAGACTCATCCCAACACACACAGACACACACGTTGGCTGAGTCGGACAGACTCATCCCAACACACACACATGTTGACTGAGTCGGACAGACTCATCCCAACACACACACATGTTGGATGAGTCAGACAGACTCATCCCAACACACACACATGTTGGATGAGTCGGACAGACTCATCCCAACACTCACACACGTTGGATGAGTCGGATAGACTCATCCCAACACACACACACACAAACACACATGTAAGTGAAACGAGTAAGTGAAAAAGAGACAGGAGAACGAAAGACATGACAAAATGAAATGTTTTGAGGAACAATAATGTGTCTGAAACATAATATATACTAAACGTTGCAGTAAATCCATCAATCCGGTTTTCTCAGGTCACAAGTCTGAACCTTAAAGAGCTTCCATCTACGGCGTTTGGGGGGATAATTAAAGTGACGGCGTGTTGTAACGAGGCACTCAGGACTCGGTTTCTCGCTGGGTGAAACACTGCTTGCTATCCCTGTATGTGTCAAACACACATACTGAAGACTTGCAACAAGACCCAGATCTTCTCAGCCAAAAATAAAGAGCTTACCGCGCGCACAAGTGCATCTACACACTCACTCACTCGCACACACACACACACACACACACACACACACATACACATACATACACAAGCACACACACACACACACACACACACATTCTTACACACGGCTGCATTGTGTTTGGAATCACTTACACACTTTCACACACTACAGAATAAATCGTTATATTGAGTATCAAAAGCATTTCTGAGAGGTTATTTTGAGGTAAACACTAAGACAAATATTATATATATATATTATATTTGTCCACAGCGTCCATAGCAACACTATTATTCATAGTAGAGGACTCTAACATAAATAACAGACCGCTGAATGCTCTAATTGACCAATCAGAATCGAGTATTCAACAAAGCTATGTAATAAATATTTATTACTTCACGCAATATTTATTGTGTGTAGACATGGAGAACTACTCACAGTGTTGAAGTTGTGAAACAGACCCATGCTGTGTGGAGGGGGGGCAGTCTCCATGGAAAACTGTAGAAAGGGCTTCATATCCAGGTGGGGCTGGATCACCGTGGGGGTCCGCAAGAACGTCGGCACTGCTGCGCCCACTCGGTTTATACCTCCTACACCCCCAGAGAGAGAGAGAGAGAGAGAGAGAGAGAGAGAGAGAGAGAGAGAGAGAGAGAGGAGAGAGAGAGAGAGAGAGAGAGAGAGAGAGAGAGAGAGAGAGAGAGAGAGAGGAGAGAGAGAAAGAGACAGAGAGAGAGAGAGAGAGAGAGAGAGAGAGAAAAGGTCAAGATTAACATCCAATCATGTGTTCTTCAAATCGTGTGTTAATATCTTATTATTAATACACTTTTATGTTTTCAAATTAATAGATTTTAATTGTTCCTTTCTCCAAGGAGGATCAAGAGGATACAGACCCAAAATAACAGCCTTAGTTTGGGCACCTTTAAAGACAGAATTTTTATCAGTGATACAAATCACCTCACCCCAAAAAGTTATTATCCTGTTACATTACCATATGCAGTGTAAAAACAGCCTGTCTAGACGGCTACCAATATATATATATATATATATATATATATATATATATATATATATATATAAATATGTGTACCTTTTTGTAATTTTTTTTAACTTTATATCCATTGTACATTTTATTGACCACTTTTCTATGCAGTATAGCAATGATGTTGCTAAAATAAAAGTCAGAAAGACTGACATGTGCATTGTTTTTGGAAATATGCCTCATGATGGACAGTCTCTAGAAGTGGATAATTCAACTTTTTCCCACGGTGTTAAAAGAAGAAAAAAATTCACAATGAACCTAATATCGATTTACCATACTTTGCAAAAAGAATAAGTATCGTGATATTATCGAATCGGGAGATAAGTCGTCCAAGCCTTAATATTTATATATATATAATATATATGATGATATTATATATGATTTATTATATATTACATACAGAAGATATTGTACATTATATATACAAACCACCCTGACTCTCTCCACACCCCACCTCTGGCTCTACATGCCACTGTACTTAATCTGCTCTTGTAATCTAAATTCTTACTCTCATATTTTTTTATACGTTCTGTGTGTGTATATATTTATACATATATTTATACTTATATTGTTTGTTCTGTTTAACCTATTTAACTTATTTTAGAGAATTGACATGCACCTACATTACCAAGACAAATTCCTTGTATGTGTAAAAAACATACTTTTCTGATTATTTTCTGATTCTGATTCTGATTCTGATTCTGATACTGATATGTGAAATATTATATATGTATATATATATTATAATATATATTATATATGATGATATTATGTATTATATTTTATTATATATTATATACAGAAGATATTGTACATTATACATGGAAGATATTATACATTATATATGGAATATATTGTTTATTTTATGATATTATATATTATATATATGATGATATGATATATATCTGGATCATAGTGAATCAAGGTTGGGTGCGTTGATGTGTGTGCTATCTAGCATTCTTAGCTTGAACAGAGTTTGGTATCTAACTTACGAAAAAATAAGATCATGATCATAGTAAATGATACTTGAGACTTCAGTAGTGTGCGAAACATGATTTCAGTAGTGGGAACAACAGGACTTCAGTATCGTGCAAAACACGACACATTTTAGGAAACACATTGCAAGTGAGCAGGCACCACATTGTGAATGTTTTGGGTGACTTTACCCCACTCAATATTATCAACACAAATATCCCCCACATGCTTACACTCGGGCATGCATGAACACACACACACACACACACACACACACACACACACACACACACACAAACACACACACACACACACACACACACACACACACACACACAAGGGCAGACATTGTTCTTTGCTGCCTTATCTTTGTCACCACATTCATCTTGCTGCTCCTCCTCTCCTTCTGCATGTCAGGAATGATCCTGATGGAGCCACGCAGCAGAACCCACCTCAGATTAAGCCTCTTAATATCTGCAACTGGATTTCTGCAGCTTTTCAAATTCTTTTGAGATTTAAAGCTCTCCTCTTCTGGGATCTAAAACTAAGCTGCTGGCTCTCCACCCGTTCACCTTCTTCTCAAGTGCTGTCCTTCTCTTTCTGCCTCCTCCTCTCTTTCTGTCTTCTTCTCCAGCGCTCTCCTTCTCTTTCTGCCTCCTCCTCTCTTTCTGTCTTCTTCTCCAGCGCTCTCCTTCTCTTTCTGCCTCCTCCTCTCTTTCTGTCTTCTTCTCCAGCGCTCTCCTTCTCTTTCTGCCTCCTCCTCTCTTTCTGTCTTCTTCTCCAGCGCTCTCCTTCTCTTTCTGCCTCCTCCTCTCTTTCTGTCTTCTTCTCCAGCGCTCTCCTTCTCTTTCTGCCTCCTCCTCTCTTTCTGTCTTCTTCTCCAGCGCTCTCCTTCTCTTTCTGCCTCCTCCTCTCTTTCGGTCTTCTTCTCCAGCGCTCTCCTTCTCTTTCTGCCTCCTCCTCTCTTTCTGTCTTCTTCTCCAGCGCTCTCCTTCTCTTTCTGCCTCCTCCTCTCTTTCTGTCTTCTTCTCCAGCGCTCTCCTTCTCTTTCTGCCTCCTCCTCTCTTTCGGTCTTCTTCTCCAGCGCTCTCCTTCTCTTTCTGCCTCCTCCTCTCTTTCTGTCTTCTTCTCCAGCGCTCTCCTTCTCTTTCTGCCTCCTCCTCTCTTTCTGTCTTCTTCTCCAGCGCTCTCCTTCTCTTTCTGCCTCCTCCTCTCTTTCTGTCTTCTTCTCCAGCGCTCTCCTTCTCTTTCTGCCTCCTCCTCTCTTTCTGTCTTCTTCTCCAGCGCTCTCCTTCTCTTTCTGCCTCCTCCTCTCTTTCGGTCTTCTTCTCCAGCGCTCTCCTTCTCTTTCTGCCTCCTCCTCTCTTTCTGTCTTCTTCTCCAGCGCTCTCCTTCTCTTTCTGCCTCCTCCTCTCTTTCGGTCTTCTTCTCCAGCGCTCTCCTTCTCTTTCTGCCTCCTCCTCTCTTTCGGTCTTCTTCTCCAGCGCTCTCCTTCTCTTTCTGCCTCCTCCTCTCTTTCTGTCTTCTTCTCCAGCGCTCTCCTTCTCTTTCTGCCTCCTCCTCTCTTTCGGTCTTCTTCTCCAGCGCTCTCCTTCTCTTTCTGCCTCCTCCTCTCTTTCGGTCTTCTTCTCCAGCGCTCTCCTTCTCTTTCTGCCTCCTCCTCTCTTTCTGTCTTCTTCTCCAGCGCTCTCCTTCTCTTTCTGCCTCCTCCTCTCTTTCGGTCTTCTTCTTCAGCGCTCTCCTTCTCTTTCTGCCTCCTCCTCTCTTTCTGTCTTCTTCTCCAGCGCTCTCCTTCTCTTTCTGCCTCCTCCTCTCTTTCTGTCTTCTTCTCCAGCGCTCTCCTTCTCTTTCTGCCTCCTCCTCTCTTTCTGTCTTCTTCTCCAGCGCTCTCCTTCTCTTTCTGCCTCCTCCTCTCTTTCTGTCTTCTTCTCCAGCGCTCTCCTTCTCTTTCTGCCTCTCTCATCCTAACATGTCACTGACACCTTTAAAAATCCTCGAAAGCATCCAACAACTGAACGTGAAAACATACACCACTGCTGTTTACATACACATACACCACAAGTACATTTTCCAAGTTGGATTTATAGGAGATAGAGAGACAGGGAGAGGAGGGTAGAGAGAGATTGACTTTGTCATACGGCGAATTGTGCCATCTCAGCTGAAGAAAGGATGCCTTCTGCTGCCTGGGGTATGAGAACACTGCACCATAACCACAGGTTGAGACTCACAGAACACCCAACACACACACACACACACACACATACACACACACACACACACAATTCACCGCATTGATGCTAGGGTAGGCATTTACTTTTGAACCATTTTTGTCATATTTGTTGAAATTGTCTTTACAACTTGACAGCAATCAATAAATCAAATGCTCGGACAAAAGATCTGGTATCTGTGGCTGTCACAGGTAATGTAATCTGTAATGGCCGTCCAATAATTTCATTGGATGGCCCGCCTGGGTCTACCTAGCTACCTGGCTACCCCTTCCCTATTGCTAAAGCTAGCAAGTCATCTGTTTTGGGGGATTGACTTTGGTGGGAGGCCTGAAGGGGGGCTGGAATGTTTTCGGTTGATAATTTTAAAATCTAGTTTTCTCTGGCTGGTTCCTATAAATTGCCTAAAATTATCTCTACATGTGTTGTGCGATTCATGCACAAGCAATCATCATTAACCTCGAAAATATCTCAATAATTTTAACGATGCACAGTGCACAGACACGCGCTCATACAACCACAGTTCACCACACAGTCAGGAATTAGCATGTTTGTGTTTCCAGACGCCACCATGCTGACTCATCGCTTTCTTTTTCTCTCATCACAAACTGTTGGGCTCCCACTATTCACTATTGCCACTAGCCCTGCTGTTAGATCACTGCTCTCACACACACACTTTCTCCACACACACACACACACACACACACATACACACACACACACACACACACACACACACTTACTCCACACTCACACACGTACACACACACCCTCCAAACACACACACTTACTCCACACACACACACACATACACACATAAGCACACACACACACACTAACACACACACACACACACACTTAATGTCAAATTCTATGTGCATCTCCTGAGGCCGTTAGTGTGAGGAACTAACTCTGAATGGTTTCTGAGCCAGCTAGGCTACCTGTGAGTCAGCTAGGCTACCTGTGAGTCAGCTAGGCTACCTGTGAGTCAGCTAGGCTACCTGTGAGTCAGCTAGGCTACCTGCGAGTCAGCTAGGCTACCTGTGAGCCATCTAGGCTACCTGTGAGCCAGCTAGGCTACCTGTAAGCCAGATTAGACAAGCTCGGAGAACCCTATAGCTGCCCTCCTCCTTCTCAATGACTGATGAAGGCTGGTCCACCCCTGGGGCTGAGGACATTAATAATGATAATTACAGACTGTCTCTTGAACACAATTATTATGGTCTGTATGTGTATGTGTGTGTGTGTGTGTGTGTGTGTGTGTGTGTGTGTGTGTGTGTGTGTGTGTGTGTGTGTGTGTGTGTGTGTGTGTGTGTGTGTGCGTGTGTGTGCTGACTGTATGGTGAAGCTTATGGAAGTCCCACAGTATATGTATAATTTGATAGAAATCCACGTGCAGACAGACACACATACCGATAGACAGACAGACAAATAAGACAATCAGATAGACAGACAAACAGACAGAGAGACGCTCACACCCCAAAGGCTGATGGATACAAAAAAAAAACTGAACCCTGAAATTGCAAATAAACTAGAAGAGACACTTGAACCAGAGAGTCTCTCTGTAGTGTGTGTGTGTGTTTTGTGTGTGTGTTTGTTTTGTGTGTGTGTGTGTGTGTGTGTGTGTGTGTCTGTGTGTGTGTGTGTGTGTGTGTGTGTGCACCAGCCAGTGCATCAGTCACAGTCTAGTGGTTCACTACTCCAAGTGTATAATTACCCCATTAAATGAAAACAGCCCTTAGAGGCTACTGCATGAAGTAAATCGTACTATCCCTGCGTGATCCGAACAGCCTGCACACACGCAGCTTAGCCTGCACACACGCAGCTTAGCCTGCACACACGCAGCTCAGCCTCACACGCAGCGCAGCCTGCACACACGCAGCGCAGCCTGCACACACGCAGCGCAGCCTGCACACACGCAGCTCAGCCTCACACACGCAGCTCAGCCTGCACACACGCAGCGCAGAATGCACACACGCAGCTCAGCCTCACACACGCAGCTCAGCCTCACACACGCAGCTCAGCCTCACACACACAGCGCAGCCTCACACACGCAGCACAGCCTGCACACACGCAGCGCAGCCTGCACACACGCAGCTCAGCCTCACACACGCAGCTCAGCCTCACACACGCAGCTCAGCCTCACACACGCAGCGCAGCCTGCACACACGCAGCTCAGCCTCACACACGCAGCGCAGCCTGCACACACGCAGCGCAGCCTGCACACACGCAGCGCAGCCTGCACACACGCAGCGCAGCCTGCACACCGTGAAAACACATTTTCTCTGCATGGTCCCAACTGCATCATACTCTGCATCACTCTGTCCACACAATCCAGACTACCTAACTGTGGACTACATGTGGATCTGTCACCCCCTCACACACACACACACACACACACACACACTGTGGTGAATCTATCACACACACACACACACACACACACACACACACACACACACACACACACACACACACACACACACACACATACAAACACAGAAACACACACTGTGGTGGATCTATTACCCTGACTGTATGGTGAAGCTTCCCCCCCCCCCACACACACACACACACACACACAAGCTGGAGTGTCAGCTTGTGTGCAGCCCTAAACAATATTGTGCTATTACATATATCATGACATATTATATAAATATTACATATTCTATTATATATTGTGGCAACCCGGCTCCAGCGCAGCACCCCAGGCGGCCCAGGGGAAGTGGTAGAAGGAGTTTACCACCGCTCTCCCCGAGATCGCACACCTGAGCACATTAGCGCAAGGAAAAACACCTGCGACGGAGGAGAAAGGGGGGAAGCAGACGCGGGACTCGGTGTGGTTGGTCTTAAGTATACCTGCAAACGTGAAAGGCGGCTGTGTGTGGACCGTCTGTTACAGGTCGGAGAACGCCACCTAACCCGACGGATACGGAACCGCCGAGAGAGAATCGCCTCGCAGGCTGAGGCCATTTTCCCATTCCCCTAGATCGGAGCTTCCCGAATGAACGGCCATTCGAATACGGCCACGGCCCGACGTTTTATTTTTCTTTAAATAAAAGTGCCGTTACGGCTAAATCGGACCGTTGACTTGTGTTCACTGGGGGAAGGCGGGCAGCTCACGGCGAACGGGTTGTCACAATATCTTATTATGATAACATGGGGGGGACCATGGTCTCTCCATTAGAGAGTGAAGTAATGATTGGACAGATTGGATCACATGACGGGATGAAAGACATACTGCTCTGTGGCTGTTGGGTTAGCTTGTTTGAAATAAAGCCTTTGGTAGAATATTGCACTCACCACTGCAATGCCAGAGGTACTAGTTCCTAAAGTTATGTCCCAAGTGGAAGAAGGGTTAGAGTTAGGGTTAGCTAACCTTTAAACCTTCAGCCCAGAAGATGAAAGTGACAATAAAAATGGCCTTACATCCCGTTACATTACAAAAGTGACAGTCCTAAAAATAATTTGCTGGATTTTGAGCCTGGAATGTTTCAGCACAGCAGTTCTATAGTTACTAACTGTTGGCCGTACATCATATACCTCATCGGCCTAGCACGCGCTGCGTGTGCCGCACTGACATTAAAAGCTCACTGCTGGCTCTAAATCCTAAGGAAAAGCCAAGCAGCTTGGGTATACATTGTAAATATATGTATGTATATATATATATATATATATATATATATATATATATATATAGAGAGAGAGAGAGAGAGAGAGAGAGAGAGAGAGAGAGAGAGAGAGATTTATAATAGAGAGAGCTATGAGATATTGAGCTATGCATGGCAATTGAAGTGGGGGCTGGGTTGACTACACCCTGGAACTTCTATATATCATCCCAAACATTCGCACTGATTATCCACCCTGCTCACACATACATATAGAAAATAATATATAGAAAACACTTTGGCGATCGCCTCAAGTGTGAGGAACAACGATTGATCAAACGATTGATCTGTGGTGGACGGCTATAGAAGCTATAGTACTGTCGATTATTCTTATAGCTTCTATAGCTCAAAGGCTTAAGCTGTGATTGTCTCTACTGTGTTACAGGTCTGTCTTTTTCCAGTTGTTTTGTGTGTAGGCTAAAGTGTGACTGTGAGAGTGAGAGAGAGGGAGAGACACACAGAGAGAGAGAGAGAGAGAGAGAACATTTTAACTTGGCCCAGTGTGAGAGGTGCTTCATGCTCACCTGAACACAAAAAATGATCAACAGAATATTGAGCCTGGCCAACTGCAACACACACACACATACACACAACACACACACACACACACACACACACACACACACACACACACACACACCACACACACACACACTTCATACAAACAAGCAAAAACATGCACACCACATAACTTGGCCTACACACACAAGCACACTTAATTATTGGCAAAAATTTATAATTTGCATAATGACACACACACACTCTCTCTCACACACAGAGAGCATGCATAAACATGCTAACCTGCAGCTCAACTGAACCTTTGACAAGGACGCACACACAATACAAGCTTACAAGGTAGTGAGATGGACGTGTTAGATTCACTGCCAGGATGTGCTGGTGTTTTGCTCTGCTTTATGGGAATTTGATTCACAGGTACACACACACACACACACACACACACACACACACACACACACACACACCGATCTCCAGTCAACCTTTTGAAAGGGTAACATTCCTGATGCGCGTGACTCTAAAGCTTCATACATAAGCTTATTCCTCCCTTTTTATTTTGACATTCATGCAGACCGCCTCCCCCCCCCCCACTCCCCCACCACCACCACCACCACACACACACCCTGTAGTGTCACTCTCCGCTAGTATGGCTTTTACCTAATTCCTTTCCTGTCAAACTCTGCGCAGCCTACTACATACAGGACATTAGTATTTCAGAGCGTCTGCCTACCGGCTGTATGCGCTGCTCGTAGCCGCTTACCTTCCTGGATGCTCTGTTTGCAGCCAGCTGTGGCGGCTGCAGAGCGCGCACGAGATGAATTATGAATACACATCCATGGCACTAGAACAGCTGCTGGAGCTGACAGAGTTGCTTTCACAGGCAGCAGCAATGCGCCTCATCAAGAGACGCCAGTAAACATGAGATGCACCAACAACCCCTTGTGCCGGTGGAGATTTTCAGACTCCATTCCAAAAAACACCACCACAACACCAGATTTACATCAACACACACACGAACACACACACACACACACACACACACACACACACACACACACGCAGGGATGCGTGGGCTGTGGACAAATAATCACAGCCAACCTAGAGGAGACGCAGGTGCAGGCCAATATTCTGACTGACCACAAGAGAGCACTGCGGAGCCCTTCAAGCGTAAAAGTAAATGCTTCAAATTGAAAATCGTTATTAAAATACCGTTATTTTAATCCCTCAATCACTTGGTTTTATCTGCTATATCCTAATTGAAATATGCCAGTCTGCAGCTTCCCGGTGTGGTTAATACAAGCTTACAAGGTAGTGAGATGGACGTGTTAGATTCACTGCCAGGATGTGCTGGTGTTTTGCTCTGCTTTATGGGAATTGGATTCACAGGTAAAATATACATTTTCCTCACAGCCATTATGCTACAGTGTTACCTCTCAGATGGGAGTGTACAGCTAGCTTAGAAGATGTTATGCACTTGTGCCTATGCCGAACTCCATTTCTGAATTCTAACAAAAAGGCAAATATTTACTTTGGTTTTTCTTCTTATTTCTTATTTCTCAAAATTTGACTTTGCTTTTGTAATTCTGTTTATTTGTGGGAATGTGCAATCTTGATTGTGCCTTTTCGTGATTTTTCAGTTACGGTGGGAAGTCATAAAACGTTAGAAGTAATTGTAGGTCTTTAAGATATTGCCTACCTACCAATTTAGAAGAACAACATATTTCAGTCGTAGGCCTAAAATAGAGACTTGCAAATGTCGTAAATGTCATGGCTAGTGGTTGGGGAATTGACTCAAAACAAAATAATCCCATAATTGCAGTGCAATGCAGCGATGCGAGTCAAACAATCAAGACAAGTGTGTAAAACCCTCAAGTTAACCTGTTGCTACCGTTTGAGATTAAGGTAAAATACCTTTCTTCCCACTTGCCCACCACCCCTCTCCCTCTGTCTCTCTCCCCCTAAACCCTTGGCACACATTTGTGCTCTTTGAACCCAATCCCAACTACACCCTTCACAGGTCCGTGTGAGAGTGGTTCCCCTTTCGAATGATCAACACATCAACACACACACCCATCTCCACCCAAATATAGAACAGTGACTTATGGGCAAGGATTGGATGTGTGCACACCCAGACACACATATAACTGTGCATGCAAATAGACAAACACTATTTTGGGGCTTTTAGGCTTTGAAAGTGGCGCTCTGTGAGTAATGACAGAGTGGATTGTAAAGTAATGATAGCCTGGTGTGATAATATGCAGAGAGTGAAGCAGCCCCCTCACCCCTTCAAAACAGTTCGACCTTGATGTCTCCTAAGAAGTCTGAATGAAGACTGGAGGCTTTAATTGCCAGGTCGACTCTAAGAAAGAGACACATGGGCCGGATGGTTGACTGAACAGGAAATAACGCAGATGAGGACACAAATAGCGAAAACAGAGGGGAAAGACAGGTATTGCATTAGGGGTAAAAACAAGAGACTTATGAAGAGGGGGAAGAAAGTGGGGAAAATATGACACCCCGCCTGCCCTCAGGGCTAAAGCATGTGTTTTAGGCGAGCATGGAAGCAGATGCACACTGTTTAATCCCTGGGTTCAATCTCCTGCTGGCCACCCCTCCTCCTCTACCAGCTCAACTGTTAGGAGTCGATGGCTGTGGTGCTCCAGGGTCAGGGCAGGTGAGCCACCTTAAAGCACTGGTTATGCAGCATCGCATGCAGGAGCAGACAAGCTTGGCAGCCTGTAACTCGGGTTGGCTCTTTGTATGTGGGCTGTGTCAAGACAGATCTTTCCACCAAGATATATATTAGATGTTAGTTGTATTTTACATATATTAGATATATATTAGAGATCTATTAAAAGATCCATTACAAATCTTACATATATATAATACATTATATATATTATATATTATATATATTACATATATATTACATATATATATAAAATACATGACATACATATTATATATATATGCTATATACATTTGATATTTGTATAAGTATTTGCACAAGTATGATATATTATATAGATAGAGAAATTATATAAAAATTAGCGAGCCTTTTAGATATAATAGATAGAAATTAGATATGTATCTGATACATCTGATATATATTTTTTTAATATATCTAATATACCATATATTTATACTATATACATATATATATATTTATTTATATATTAGATATAGGATAATTTCGTTCACCTTAAGATACAGACTGGCACATGTTGTAAATGAGGTTGCTATTGGTTAGGGAGCTAAAGCAAAGAAACGACTAAAGGCTGCTGCCCACTGGTCGACTTTTAAAGTCGGGGGCCATCTTCAGCAGTGCACACGATCAGTCTGGTTTTGCCGTCAGGTCGGTGGTCCACACTAGGCAACTGGGAACATGCGTCAGTGAGAGAAAACACTCTGATTGGCTATTCAGCTTAAGCGACTCGGTGCACGAGAAGAGAAACGGTAGTGAGCAAAGCAGCAAACGACTACATCAAGAGGGCAAGCACAAAAACATTGTCTCATTTTTCCACTTCCTCTCATCTGATCATTCATAATTTTCACATATCCTTGATTAGAAGTAGCTAAATTACGAAACCGACTGAGCGAGAGTAGTGTGAAATCATAGGCAAGCGCTGCTTTGTTTCATGTTTGTATATATCCACAGTCCTAGGTCTTCTGTTGTCCCTTTTTGAATGACGAATACAGACTAATGCCACCTGCTGGTAGGGAGAGTTATCTCCTCTCACACAGGCGCAATAACGTACAAGCTAGTTGGCCGTTGGCTGTAGTCTTTGCGGTGTGTTCAAGTGGAACTTTTTGGCCAAGACACAGGCGACGGGAGGCAACACAACTGTCGGCCTTCGTCATGGCTAGTTTTTCGATGTCAGTTTGTAGTGTCAGGGCCTTAACTCCCCCCCCACACTATCAAGTTGGGCCCGATAATATCAAACTGGTTTGAAAAAGAGTTGAAAAAGAGAATACCGAAAAGTATTGGCGTGTTAAGATAATCAGTTGCAGATTAAATACGTCCTCAAGTAAGTCTTGTGATTGGTTCCCTCACTCCACGTGAACGCGTTTTACGTCAGATGGCCGTAATCCTTCACATGGCTCATCTGGCAATGGCAACACAGCCGTTACTGGCAATGATCCGAAAATGTTAATGATATTGAGCAGGCAAATTGCCTGTTTATATTTCCTCAAATATTGATTCCTGGTCCCATTCACACATGACCCCATGTAGGAAATTATCCGGAGCTCTGCAAGGTAACACTGCATGTGTGAAAGGGGCTTAAGGTATATTTGCATTGAAATTCTGTAATGCAATGTTTCCAAGCTCAGTGGATGATAAAACCCTATCCTAACCTAACTATGTTAGTAAAAAACAAATACATACATACAAACACAAACATATATACATACATTGAAACCTATATTCATACATACATACAAACATACATACATAAGTACATACATACATACGTACATACGTACATACGCACATACAAACGTATGTATGTATGTATGCATGTATGTATTACATCAAACCTTAACCCAACATGGCTAAAATCCTATTGGTTGTGTTTTCACCTTAGATCTGAGACAGCACAACAAACGTCAAGCTGCTTTGCACGATCATGCTTTCATGATGTAACACACACAAAGCATGTAACGTAATAACACCACATAGCTGCATCAGCACCTCTCTGAAGGCATACATATATGCACTGAATAGATGGAGATGGAGACGAGATGCATAAATCTGTGTAAACTACAGTGAATTAAAGACTCAGGGATGTTCGGATAGCGCAGGGAGGGTTAGAGATTGTGGTGACGCAGAGTGTTTGTGCTGTTTTGAGGTCAGTAGAGACAGATAATCAGGTGTCAGGCCTAATAGGAGAGAACAGCCAGGGGTAATGGGTGTGCAGGGAGGGCAGTGAGACAAGACCTGGACTCACTTTGTCTGCTTCAGTGTTCTAAGGCCGTGGTTACGGCAGCAGCTAACACCACAGCCTCAACGATACACATCAGTGATATACAAGGTTATTGTATACACATGTAATTCACTGCAGTGAATGATCATGTTGTACTGACCATTATGAAGCCTGACTGACACACAATTAAATATACGCACACTCACACAGAGACGTTGATGTAATGTGAATGTTAGTCAACATTCATTTAATTTTGTCAGTATGTCAGCATGTTAGAAAATGTCCTACATCAACAGACAATTATAATCAATTAATTCAACGTAAAAACTTTGAACTTTGAATCTGCCATTTCCCATTCAACTTTTGCTGCTACATAAATTACTCCATTAATCTTCGTACGGGGCCTTGCAGTGAACCTCACTTTACATAGAAAAAAACCCTCCAAAAACAACACAAAAAGGGGCTCTCCGTCAAAAAGTATGATTGATCCAACTTGAAAAAACAAAACCACAAAGGTAACTTTGTGTGTCTATATCTTAAAGGGCCAGTAAACTTGTTCCAGTGAAGATCAACTTCATCACAAAGGCATTAAAAAGACAAAAGACTTTCCACCTTATAACAGCACACATTCCTCTCTCTCCTCCACCCTCCCCTTTATACCTATTTTCTTTGCCCTCCTTCATCCCTCTTTTCTTCTCCCCTTTAGCTGTCCTTCTTACTTTCGTTTGTGAAACGTTCTCAGGTTTCCATAATTTTTTAACTGCTTTTCTAATAAATGATCCTCCCTTGGCTAGCGTCCAAGCCAGGCTTGTAAGACGATCACAAAGCTGTCCGACGAAGATGTGTTGTTGCCGGCTCTGGGCTAAGTCTGAGGCTGTGATGAAGAGAGTGAGAGAGAGAGAGAGTGAGCGAGAGAGAGAGAGAGAGAGAGAGAGAGAGAGAGAGAGAGAGAGAGAGAGAGAGAGAGAGAGAGAGAGGGTGAGAGAGAGAGAGAGGTAAGGCAGTGTGTTTGTTGGCTGGCCGTGAGAGAGGTTATCCGCTGCAGCATGGGGGGAGATTAGGGGTATGACGTTGAAAGTGGTGGGGATAAGTAGAATATGGTCGCACCACTGGAAGGCAGGGGAGTGGAGCAAGAGAGGGCAGGGGAATAAGACAGAGAGAGCAAAAGACTGTGGGAGAAGGGGAGAGAAAAAGAGAGAATGTCAGAAAGAGAACAGGGTGACATTTCTTTTTTCATATGCCAACAGACTGACTAGCAGACTTGCTAACACACTGACTAACTAACAGACTAGATAACTAACTGACTAGCTAATAGACAAGCTAACAGACTGACTAGTTAACAGACTGACTAGGTAACAGACTGACTAGTAACAGCCTAGCTAAAGGACTGACTCACCAAGTGACTAGCTTACAGACTGACTAGGTAACAGACTGACTAGTAACAGCCTAGCTAAAGGACTGACTCACCAAGTGACTAGCTTACAGACTGACTAGGTAAAAGATTAGCTAACAGACTAACTAACAGACTAACTGACTTTCACAGGCTAACAGACACACACACACACACACACACACCTGCCCTTTGTTGTAAATAATTTCTCTCTCTCACACCACTTACTCTCTCTCTCTCACACACACTCACACACACACACACACACACACACACACACACATGCACATACACACCATTCACTACCACAACCACACCTGTCTTGTCTTTCCCCCATTCTCTTCTCTCTCTTTCTCTTTCTCTCTGTCACACACACACACACACACACTCTCTCTCTCTCTCTCTCTCTCTCTCTCTCTCTCTCTCTCTCTCTCTCTCTCTCTCTCTCTCTCTCTCTCTTTCCCCAGCAGGAACAATAGCCAGTCTTTCAAAGGCACCTCCCAGAAACCCCCAGTGTACCCTCAGGGGATAACTAACCCTATATAACTAACTTACCCTTTCAGGTGTGTGAAATACTCTCTGGGGTCTCAGATTACCTTTGTGATGAACCAATGTTGCCCAAGGGAGGCAGGAAGGGAGGGAGGGAGGAATAAGGGGGGTTATGGGGGGGGGGGGGGTGATTGGTTCATGGGGGTAGATGGGTGGATGGATGGATGGATGAATGGATGGATCGATAGATTGATGATAGATGCTTTGATGGATGGATGGGTGGGTGGATAGGTGGATGGATGGATGGATGGACCTGTTGGGCTGGAGGGAGTGGGGTAGAACAGCCCATACAGGCCGGTTTGAGGTACACACTAGCCTGTAATGAAGACAGCCACACCAGTCCGTCTCACTGCGTTGCATCCCCCGAGGAGTGTAGAGGGCATGGTGCTATCAGTCTAATAGAGTGGAAGGGAAGAGGACTCGATGAAGCTGCTGTACCACCATGAATATGGAGTACTACTACTTATAGTAGACAAACAAGCATGTCCTCCAACAGTCTCCCACTCTGGCCCTGTCCATCCCAGAGCCTCCTCCACCACCACCACAGCTCCACCACCGCCTCCACCTCCGCTCACACCACCACCACCACATCCACTTCCACCCCTGTCCATCCTAGAGTCATCATTGTGGGTGGTTGTGTGTGTGTGTGTGTGTGTGTGTGTGTGTGTGTGTGTGTGTGTGTGTGTGTGTGTGTGTGTGTGTGTGTGTGTGTGTGTGTGTGTGTGTGTGTGTGTGCAGGGGGTGGGGGGCTTCTTGTCATTGGCTTGACCACAGGTGACATTAAAGATGGAATCCACACAAACCCGCATGGCATTCTTGGGGACAGGGGTTGGCAATAGTCTGAGCAGTTTTATTAAATAAAGGTTTCAAACTCCTGTCAAGAGAAGATGAATAATAACAAACCAAGTAACAGAATGTCCAGTGAACAGAAAGTGAAGTGAAAAAGTACATAAACATATATAGAGAGAAATAAATATAAATCCTCCTGCTGCAGCTCACTATGTAATAAACAGGAGAAGCTCCCTCTAACCAGACTTCACAGTAAACAATGTTTTCCCCTCTTTTCTAAGAACACACCTCCAACAACCCCAAGTTCAATGGTGGTGCATTCAGCAGATCTTCCATGATTCGGCTGGTGCATAATTCAGTGGCCTCTGGCTGATCGTGGCTGTTATAAATCTGTATAGACACACACACACACACACACACACACACACACACACACACACACACACACACACACGTAAGCACCACAAAACCTTTAACCTATACACAATTAGCAGAAACACACAACCCTAGACAGACACACACACTCCATCTCAACATACACACAACACAAGACGTGTGCTCTTGTGCTGACTCATGGCAAATACACACACAGCTCTGTAGATCCACAGCCCACAGTGTTAAAACAAAGCTGGCTGGGGGATGAAAGAGGTACTGTGTCTTCAGGGAAAGTCTACTTTCTAAAGCGCTGCGGAGTAGAGGGAGGTAATGAGGATATCAGACAGAGAGAGACGGTTGGCACTGAGTCTTTTTAAACCTGACAGCTGCCTCACATCGGGGTGGGGGGGCGGGCAGGGGTGGGGGCTTCCACATCAGGGAACTCAGCTGAGGGGAACGCCACAGTATGCCACAGCCTAGCATCCTATTATATCACATGGTGAGACACAGAGAATATTTCCTTCCTACATGTGGAGCGCTAATCTCAAGCAGCGGATCAATTTATCAATCAATCAACAAATGAATTGATCAAACAAACCCTTTATGGCAGCTTCTGACTCTTTACTCATGTTGATGTGTTTGTGTGGAGGGGGAGGAAAATAATCCTTAATTTAATCATCTGAGATACAACAATGCTGTTTGCACATTGTTGTGAGCCTATGCCTCACCAACAGACCTTCAGATAACCTTGGCTCAAATTGGCAGGAGAGAAAGAGGGAGAACCTAAAGTATTGTTGGAAGGAGGAGAGGGGAGGGAGAACCTAAAGTATAGTTGGAAGGAGGAGAGGAGAGGGAGAACCTAAAGTATAGTTGGAAGGAGGAGAGAAAGAGGGAGAACCTAAAGTATTGTTGGAAGGAGGAGAGGGGAGGGAGAACCTGAAGTATAGTTGGAAGGAGGAGAGGAGAGGGAGAACCTAAAGTATAGTTGGAAGGAGGAGAGGAGAGGGAGAACCTAAAGTATAGTTGGAAGGAGGAGAGGAGAGGGAGAACCTAAAGTATTGTTGGAAGGAGGAGAGGAGAGGGAGAACCTAAAGTATAGTTGGAAGGAGGAGAGGAGAGGGAGAACCTAAAGTATAGTTGGAAGGAGGAGAGGAGAGGGAGAACCTAAAGTATAGTTGGAAGGAGGAGAGAAAGAGGGAGAACCTAAAGTATTGTTGGAAGGAGGAGAGGGGAGGGAGAACCTAAAGTATAGTTGGAAGGAGGAGAGGAGAGGGAGAACCTAAAGTATTGTTGGAAGGAGGAGAGGAGAGGGAGAACCTAAAGTATAGTTGGAAGGAGGAGAGGAGAAGGAGAGCCTAAAGGAGGGACCTGGCATTATTTATGGTTATTTTTATTGCTGAAATCTTATGAACCTTTTTTCATCCTGCTCATGATTATTATACGGGTATCTTTACGGAGTATTGTATCTCTTGCAACCGGCAGATAGATGCTAAATTGCTATGTTATCGTAACACACAAGGAGACAAAAAAAGCTACAAATCTAAAAGCGAATTATTGAACCAAGCAATGCACTGTTTTATTGTATGTAAAAGAAGATCAACCAATATACTGGACCTTGGAGAAAGGAGAGAGACAAATAGGAGGAGAGACGGAAGAGAGAGGGAGCGAGAGCGTCAGAGAGGGAGATAGAGGATAGAGAGGGTGAGAGAGGAGAGAGGATAGAGACAAACAGGAGGAGAGGAAAGAGATAGGAGAGAAAGGAGAGACAGATACAGGAGGAGAGACATAGAAAGGGAGAGAGAGGAGAGAGACAAACCGGAGGAGAGATAGGGTGAGAGGGAGATAGAGGAGAGAGCGTTAGAGAGAGGGTCAGATAGGGAAAGAGAGGTTAGAGGGGGTGAGAGAGGAGATAGGGGGATGATAGAGAAAAACAGCAGGACGGAGGAGATGGAGTGAGAGGAGAGAGAGGGAAACAGAGGGAAACAGAGGAAAATTACAGAAATATATTTTAGGACATTGGAACTGGCATGCCCGGTGTTCCAGAAGCTACTGGATGAGGACAAACGGAGGTCCCTGTTGGGGACAGGATATTGCACCCTGGCAGGCTAGTATGTCAAACAATGCCATAGATTAAGAGACACTTTTTTTTTTTTTTTGTACACCATGTTTTGTGGTTTTGTAATATTTCCTGATATATGTATTATTGTTCATAGCATTGTTATTTGTATGCTATTGCTTTGGCAACATTGTTATATAGTACTTGCACTCATGCCAATAAAGCATATTCAAATTGAATTGAGAGGAGCAAAAGGGGGAGGGAGGGAGGGAGAGGGAGAGAGAGAGAGAGAGAGAGAGAGAGAGAGAGAGAGAGAGAGAGAGAGAGAGAGAGAGAGAGAGAGAGAGAGAGAGAAAGAGAGAGAGAGAGAGAGAGAGGTAGAGAAGCTCAGCACGGCAACTGTGGTGGCTGAGGTGCTGCTGTCCCCTGCAGCCAATGCTTCATTGTTATTGTGATTTATTTTTTAATGAGTGCCTCGGCCATTCCCTCTGTTACACAAAGGCCTGATTGAATCTGGCGTCCATTAGCATGTAAAAGAGGCCCTGCTTCATCTGTGGGCCCAATGACTGACGGCTCATATCATCTCTGTAATTGGTCTGCAGTCAGAGTCAGATAGAGAGAGAGATTGAGAGAGAGGGAGTGAGAGAGAGATGGAGAGAGAGTGAGTGAGAAGGAGACAGAGGGAGGAAAAGCAATTGCAGAGAGAGAGAGAGAGAAAGTGAGAGGGAACGGGAGAGAGACACAGGGGGATAGAAAAAGGAAGGGAGTGAGGAAAGACGGACAAGCAGAGACTGAGTGAAAGACAGTGAGAAAGCAAGGGGAGTGAGAGAGATACAGGCAGCCAGACAGACAGTGCAAGAGGCACATAGACAGAGGGACATGGAAAGAGAGAGAGACCCAGGAGTGTGGAGGACGATGTAAAGCGAAGAGAGACAAGGTGAGATTAGAAGTTCAAAGAACCTGTGCTGGAGGAGAGATATATATATATGTACATAGAGAGGGAGAGGGAGAGAGAGATATATAGCGAGAGAGGGAGAGAGAGAGATAGGGGCCCGGGGCTGGTGGATCTCTTTTGATATGGTTGCAACTCCTGCTGAGAGCTGCAGAATAGCTGTATTTGCATACTGCCTTTCTACGGTCTACGGTAGAACATAATAACCAATCTCACAGCCCAGGCCTACGGTACTAGGTACTAGGCTTTGTGTTTGTATGTGTGTGTGAGTGTGTGTTTGTCTGTATGTTTGCTGTATGTCACTTCAGCTTCACACAATACCTCACCCCATTGTCATCTGCCTGCCTTCGTATACAGGAGGATTTGTCCTTCTCTCCCTCTCTCCCTCTCACCCTCTCACCCTCTTCCACTCTCTCTCTCTCTCTCTCTCTCTCTCTCTCTCTCTCTCTCACTCTCTCTCTCTCGTTCTCTCTGCAGCCAGTAAATAGTGAGCAAATAGTGTGCCGGAGGATGCCTGTAGTCACGGTTGTCCTAACTGTCATGCCTCCACTTGTGTGCTGTGTGACTGTGATGTGAACACCACCACCACCTCCCCCCTACCACATCTTTAGCTTGATGTGGTAGTACTGTAGCATGGTTCAGCCAAGCAGTGTGTGTGTGTGTGTGTGTGCGTGTGTGTGTGTGTGTGTGTGTGTGTGTGTGTGTGTGTGTGTGTGTGTGTGTGTGTGTGTGTGTGCACATGTGCTTGTCTGCCTGTATTGTGCTGTCCCAGCATATTTTCACCACTCAGGAGAAGGTGGTGACAGACATCAAGTGCACAGAAGTAACGAACACACAATTTCCAAAATATGCAAAGTACGTCAACCAATGACTCAGCAAGTTACACCTTATTTTTAATGTTGATCCTGATTTTTCTACTCAGAGTGGATAATTCACATGATCTCCACATGAATCCATCGGTCGCTGGCTGTAATCCCCCATTGAGAGCTTGTAAAAAATGGTATACTATGCCTCACCCATAGGCAATCAAGGCATACAACGATGCACATAATTCCAGTATTTTCTCTATAAATAAATCCCTTTTTTTTGTGGAACTATTGAATCCATGCACATAAATAGTAAAGCTATATAGTACATAGTACATAGTTATAAGCATGGTACACAGCTTTATAGTACATTGCTATATATTAAGTAAATAAGGCTTTATTTATACAGCACTTTTATAACAAAAAGGTACAAGGGCTTAACAGAAAGGATGCATAACAACACAAATCAGGATACATTAAACATAACACAATGATTCAGGAACAGGTATAAATAAATATGGTTAAAGCAAGAGGAGAGCAAAACTAACACCCAGTACTAATCAAAAGCTTAAGTTTAAGTTTTTTAAACCCTCAACAGTGTTAGTACAGCTATATAGTACATAGCTATATAGTACATAGCTACATTCCTATATAGAATATACTTATATTGAAACGATATAGTAAATAGCTACTATATAGTTAACAGCTGCATAGTGCACAGCTATAGTACGTAGCTATATAGTACAAAGCTATATAGTGCAGCAGCTAACAGTGTCAACAAGAGTAGTGGTACTACTATGTCAGCCATCCCCGCTAGAGTTAGTGTTAATTGTGTTAATCCTACAGTAAAGGTATACTGCTGTACTGAGCTGCTACGTCTTGAGTTCCCTGCCTGTAGTTGTGAGGCTAATTAATTTACCGTAATCTAAATTAACTGCACTATGCAACAGCGGAGTCGTTTGGGCATGAGTCACTTCTTAATCGAGAGTTAGCCATTGTATCACTTTCCCTTGCCACTGGATTGGCACTGTGTGCATGTAAATTGGGGTTTCTTGTTATCAGCTGAGACCATTGAATCTGCTCTCCAAGACAAGAGAAGTACATCGTTGTACAGCATGTTGTCTGCTGTACTTAAATCCTCCCATTAGAGATGGGAAGATCCCATCCCATCTCTCTTACCCGCTAGTCTGTTAAATGCTATCAAATTGTTGCCTGAATACCATTGTTGTTAAGACAATGGCTGCATGTATTTGTGTGTGTGTCTGTGCAACATATCCTCATAGAACGGTTCATATGATATCGTACGAAAAGTTACGAATTTGTACGAATTTCCTGCAGCACGAGCGATTAGTGTGCCTGCGCACAAAAAAGTGCAGGTATGGCTTTTATTCTCAGTGGAAAATGCAATATTTTGATATAGATTTGGCATTAAAATAGGTTTTGACAACATCTATACCGAGAAATATGTATTTAATTGTCATAATCTTTGTACAGTGATTGTAAACATTTAGTTTGTAAGTTATTACAAGTATTATTTCGGGTCTCGCCAGCAGATTCAATGTTCTCTATTGTTGCTATGGTGGTTGATATGGACGCTGCATCGCTGAAACTAAGCATGGCTGATTTTACGTTTGTTTCGGCATTCAAATGCGTTTTAATAAAATTTCTCTCAAGAAATGTGCTTTTATTGTCATAGTCTTCGTTCAGTGATTGTATATGATGTTTAGTTAGTTAGTTAAACTGCTCGTGGCGCTTTTCATGCTCATTTGGGGTTTTGAGGGAATATAATCGGGGTAGGCTATATTCTGTTTGAGAAATAACCAGAATTATATATTTTATTACACAACACGTATTTCAAACATGTGGAACCATGAGCTACAATTTTGTTCGGAACCTGAGCTGCCGTAAATGGTTTTGTTTTTGGCGTGAACTAGGTTCCGCTGGCTAGGAAATACACAAATATTCGAAGGTGCCTTTGAAGGCAAACCGCAGTTAAAACAGTTACATTTTAATTAATAAATTACCTTTGTAATCAACGTGACTCGTTGCTTTTTTTTCTAATCACTTTCTGAGGGCTAAATACGTCACTCCGAGAGAGGTGGTAGTTTGGTAAAGATTTGGTAGTGACTCAACCGATATTATGTGTGAGAGGTGCATTGACTGTTTCTGTTGAGTAAAATGCTCATTGCAAGCTTCCTATATATGTATGGTGTAACTCTACTGTCCACAAGCACTCCCCCCTCCCCATATGGATATGGAAAATTGTTGCCTCTCCCCAGTGGTGATGGTGTCATTTTTATGAAAGAGGGCTTTAAAGTACACTAGAATGATCAATTAGAGGCCGTAGCCCTACATGAAATTATGCAATGAGTAGGTGACTTAGGGGTCAAGGACACTAGCAAATGAGCTATAGACCCGGGGTCTCTTTTATATCAAAGAGGGTCTCAAAGGACATATACGATTCTCAATTTGGGGGCTCCAGCCCTACAAGAAGTGACTCACAAAGCCTCAGCAAATGCTCCATCTCGTGGCTCATTACCCAGCTGCTCGCTTGCAAGATTGTGAGCTGAAGTTCTTCCCAGACCTACGCCCTACCCATGCAACATGCATATTAGTGGGGCGGCATAGCTAACCTATTGTTCATTTTGTGATAAAAGTGCCAACTTTGGTACATTTATAGCTTAATATATTTAGAAGAAATCTGGATGTTGGGCCATTGCAGATTGGCATTGTGATGACCATGGCAGCCATTTTCCAAAATGGCAGCCAGCGATTACTGGCATAGAACACTTTGGCCACCCCCAAGCTGCTGTTTCCATGTTTTCAGTACCACAAATATTATTTACATACAAGTTAAAGTGAAAAATGTGTTTTATTACAATGTAAGGCAATGCTAAATGAAAGAAAATGCAACAAAATGGTGAAATTGTCTCTACATGTTATATTGATAACTGGATTAAACCGTAGCAGTAGCGAGTACAGTTACGTTAACATAGGCACTTGTAACAATGTTCAGTGAATGTACTGAGTCAGCTGGCACATTCTCCCTCACAGAAGCAGAGGCCTGTGCACTGAAGTGCAGCCTTCTTGCACCTGCAGCGCTTTCTGCAACCAGTCTTGCAGCCACAAGAGATCAGCTCGTGGCAGGATTTTGATGCTTGTCCAGTGGGGCTCATACATTTATTTTGTTTTCACCCACCCCCAGTCAGTTGGTGATGGCAGCACAGGGTCTGGTAGCAGTGTCTTCCCCCAGATGTGACCACCCTGGTAGACTGCTTTCTTGACATGCTCCACCAGAGCAGCTTGGGTAGGTGGGATTCGCTGCGCTGATTTTTTACGTGGAAAGAGCTTCCTTCTTGCATGGTCCACCTTGGTGCAGGTGCTGGTTCTGTCAAAAATAAGTATGACAAACCTCTCAATAATGTTCATTGCATCATCTGGGATCTCCTTTGGTCCATTTGCCAGCATCAGTAGTGCATCTGTCAGTTCCGGCAGTGACTTCCATGTTCACCATGCTGCCTTCTTTCCATGTCCAGCAAAGCTGGATACAGTGTCGCAGCCTGTCAAAGCATGGAACATTGGAAGGGCACATGACATCTCAGGTCCGAGGCACGCAGCTATTTGGTGGGCTGCCAGGTAGCGAAAGCTCTTGCCAGTTCCGAATGCTTGCCACAGTTCACATCCAGCTGGTAGTTGACTTATGGCAAACACGGCTAAGACCACAACATCAGTGTCAACAGTGCGAATGATCTGGTGATGGCCATGCTGTGCAACGTGTGATACATGCAGTAGCATACGATGATCAGCTTCTTCATGGCTGCATGGGCCAGGGTGTGGAGATCCTGCAGTAGCTGTGTGCTGAACACCCCCTTCCCATCGGTGAGGACAACGTCCTTGTCTTCCTCACAGAACGCCTGAAAGAGGGCCTTGGACAGGAAACTGAATAGTTCTGTCTTGTTGCTGTCAACCTGCAGAAAGTTCTGCCAGTTTTCTAGTGTGTATGAGAGGTTTTCAGTAGTATGTATGAGAGGTTTTCAGTTGTTTTTATGAGAGGTTTTCAGTAGTATGAATGATAGGTTTAAGTTTCAGTAATATGTCTGAGAGGTTTATGTGTCAGTAATATGTATGAGAGGTTTATGTTTCAGTAGTATGTATGAGAGGTTTATGTTTCAGTAATATGTATGAGAGGTTTATGTTTCAGTAATATGTATGAGAGGTTTTCAGTAGTATGTATGAGAGGTTTATATTTCCGTAATATGTATGAGAGGTTTTCAGTTGTTTTTATGAGAGGTTTTCAGTAGTAT
Source organism: Lota lota (assembly GCA_026745465.1). Classification (NCBI taxonomy): domain Eukaryota; kingdom Metazoa; phylum Chordata; class Actinopteri; order Gadiformes; family Lotidae; genus Lota; species Lota lota. The sequence continues at coordinate 984,772 of JACYXH010000160.1, forward strand.
GCATGAGAGGTTTATGTTTCAATAATATGTATGAGAGGTTTTCAGTAGTATTTATGAGGTTTTCAGTAGTATGTATGAGAGGTTTACGTTTCAGTAGTATGTATGAGAGGTTTATGTTTCAGTAGTATGTATGAGAGGTTTATGTTTCAGAGTATGTATGAGAGGTTTATGTTTCAGTAATATGTATAAGAGGTTTTCAGCAGTATGTATGAGAGGTTTATGTTTCAGTTATATGTATGAGAGGTTTATGTTTCAGTAGTATGTATGAGAGGTTTATGTTTCAGAGTATGTATGAGAGGTTTATGTTTCAGTAATATGTATAAGAGGTTTTCAGCAGTATGTATGAGAGGTTTATGTTTCAGTAATATGTATGAGAGGTTTATGTTTCAGTAGTATGTATGAGAGGTTTATGTTTCAGTAGTATGTATGAGAGGTTTTCAGTAGTATGTAGGAGAGGTTTTCAGTAGTTTGTATGAGAGGTTTTCAGTAGTATATATGAGAGGTTTTCAGTAGTTTGTATGAGAGGTTTTCAGTAGTATATATGAGAGGTTTTCAGTAGTATATATGAGAGGTTTTCAGTAGTATATAAGAGAGGTTTTCAGTAGTATTTATAAGAGGTTTTCGGTAGTATGTATGAGAGGGTTTCAGTAGTATGTATGAGAGGTTTTCAGTAGTATTCATGAGAGGTTTTCAGTAGTATGTATGAGAGGTTTATGTTTAAGTAGTATGTATGAGAGGTTTATGTTTCAGTAGTATGTAGAAGTGGTTTTCAGTAGTATGTATGAGAGGTTTTCAGTAGTATTCATGAGAGGTTTTCAGTAGTATGTATGAGAGGTTTATGTTTAAGTAGTATGTATGAGAGGTTTATGTTTCAGTAGTATGTAGAAGTGGTTTTCAGTAGTATGTATGAGAGGTTTTCAGTAGTATTTATGAGAGGTTTTCAGTAGTATGTATGAGAGGTTTTAGTTTCAGTAGTATGTATGAAATATCTTCAGTAGTATGTGTTGAATGACCTGATACGGAGGGAATACTTTGCAACAGTATTGCTTTTATTTTTAACATAATGGTAAGTGCTAGACCAACATGACATGACCCACTGAACCCGTCCGGGGCGCACCAACAACTGCGCATACACAGTAGCAAGTATGGTGGCTGCTACGGGAACACACTCAAATTGTACACTGCGAATGCTCTACATCCTCTCTCTTTAGCTTGTAGCCCTAACACAAAACAGAACACGGCTAAGATATATAATAACATTTCAATGTCTATCCAAACAAGCTATTAGGTATGGAAGCTAACAAAACATGGCATGTAATCTAACTGAATATTACTTAACATCCTTTCAGAACATTTTACAACACTGAGCATGTGGTGCTTAATGTCCACACAAAACTCGAATCGCTCAGTCTTTGTATTTGGGGTTCGGCCTACTAACACGACCTGAGCGTGTTTGGTATGGGCTCCCACTGATGCGTGTTGCCATCAGAGCTATGGGCTCTTGAGCTGTTTTTTTTTCAGTGTTTATGCGTTTGGGCTTCTCTGCAAAGGGATGGGGAGTTTCCTCTACAGCTGGGTTGAAGTGCTGCGGGTCTGCGTCGTTGGACAACTCTGGAGGTGGCTCGGCTACAGGTAGGATGTGTCTGCGATTTCTCCTGTACTCCCTGCCTTCAGACTGGATGAGGTATGATCTTGGTCCCTTACAGACCTCTTTTACCATGCCCATGCGGTTGTACCCTTGGGGGGTCTGCATCCTGACTGCTTCACCTTCAAACAGGGCCCGTAGTGGACGGCTTGACTTGTCATAGCTCCGCTTTTGGGAGAGTCTTTTCTTTAGGAGTTGAGCCTGGACTTGTTGGGTGTTATGGACTGTAGGCTCTAGCAACTGTTTGCTGACTGGGAGTGTGGTACGTGTCTGCCTTGACATAAGTCTCTGTGCTGGTGAGCCTAGCTGTGCACCTCGAGGGATGTTTCTCAGGTTTAGTAAGTTTAGAAACGTGTCTGTTCCATCTCTTTTTGACTTTTCCATCAGCTGTTTTGCACTACGGACTGCCCTTTCAGCTAAACCATTGCTCTGTGGGAATTCTGGGCTGCTAGTGACGTGCTCAAAGTCCCACTGTGTGGCAAAGTCCTTGAACTGCTGGCTGTTGTACTGTCTAGCATTGTCTGAGATGAGTATGTGCGGTGACCCATGGACAGAGAAATGTCGTTTCAGTTTTGTAATGACTGATGTTGCTGTGATGTCCTTGAGTTGGCCGATCCCAAACCAACCTGAATATGAGTCTACAAGCACTTGATAGTGTTTACCATTCCATTCCAGGATGTCTGTTGCCACTGTAGACCACGGTAGGTCTGGAACTGGGTAGAGCTGGAGTGGTTCCTTCTGTTGATGTGGTTTAGTGCTGTTACACACAGAGCATGAGAGTGTTGCATTGTCATTCACGCTGAGTTGATGAACTTCCTTGTTCAGTGTTACTAACTCCATGCGTATGCATGCTGGTAAACCTAGCAGTGGCTGGACGTTTCTCTCCACGATGTAGAACTGTAGTGCTTATGGCTTGCCTGCTAGGTGACATGACAGGACAACTGAACCCAGTGTTAATCTGATTTCCTCCATATGCCACCAAGTTGGTGATTCTTGAAGTCTATTTCTTCCCTGTTCTTCACGCGTTGGAATGTATCATATGATATGACGTTGCAGTTTGCCCCTGTATCGACTTTCATTTCGATGGGCTTGCCATTGACGTGGACAGTGGTGAATGCTTCACCTTTCTCCTTAGCATGAGAGTATACCGTGTCAACGTTCTCCAGTGTTATTCCATCCACATAGTATGAATCATCGTCGCTACCACTCGTGGCTCAGGCTGGTTCTAGCTGATTGACAGATTTCCTATATCTCTGTGTGCTATGGTGCTGCTGTGTTGATCTGCAACACGTTTTGTAATGGTTCCATTTCTTACATGTGTGACACTGTTGACCGTATGCTGGGCAATTTTCTCTCTTAGCTGCGTGGCTACCTCCACAATTGTTACAATTTGTGATAGGCCGTGCATTCCTCTCTGACTGTGATGTTCGTCTTGGATCAAATCTCTGCTTCCTTGCAAATCTGTACTGTACAGCGTCAACGTTGGCTGGTGTTTGCGGTGATGATAATGTATTTGTGTGTTGTTCTGCCAGCTCATGTATTTGACATACAGATATAGCCTTGGTTAGAGTCAGTTCACTATCACGCAGCAAAACCTTTCTCAGACTGTCATTGTTTATGCCGCATACGAGTCTATCTCTGATGAGTTCATCTTGCAAAATTCCAAAATTAGAGCTCTTTGCTTTGATCCTTGAATCAGTGACATATGATTCAATGGTGAACTTGTACCTTTCTATCGTAATGTTGGTTTGAGGATTGCAAATCTCCCGAAAGTTCCTCTTCAGACACATTGGGTCTTCTTTTGACTCGGCCGGAGTGAACCGTCCCCGGGAGCTCTCACCTCCGCCATGTATACGAATGACCTCTCTCGTTCAATGGCTTCCGATCCTGCTAGATTGAGGAGAATTTATGCCTGTGTGCGGGCTGGCTTGTCAAAGTGTGCCGCCGCAATGAAAATGTCGTACTCTTGTTCGAACACTCGCCAGTTCTCTGCGACGTTCCCGCTAAAGAGTATAGGTTCAGGTCTGCGAAATTCATCAGCCATCACGATGGTGCACGTTCGTTGCTAGTGGTAGCTCGTGGCGTTAGCTCGTTAGCTACGTTAACGTAGGTTGTCCACGCTCGATCGGTACGTTGATCTTCCTATTCGTTTTCAAGACTTGAAATGTTCACTTCTGACACCATGTTGAATGACCTGATACGGAGGGAATACTTTGCAACAGTATTGCTTTTATTTTTAACATAATGGTAAGTGCTAGACCAACATGACATGACCCACTGAACCCGTCCGGGGCGCACCAACAACCGCGCATGCACAGTAGCAAGTATGGTGGCTGCTACGGGAGCACACTCAAATTGTACACTGCGAATGCTCTACAGTATGTATGAGAGGTTTATGTTTCAGTAGTATGTACTGTATGAGAGGTTTTCAGTAGTATGTGTGAGAGGTTTATGTTTCAGTAATATGTATGAGAGGTTTAAGTTTCAGTAATATGTATGAGAGGTTTTCAGTAGGATGTAGGAGAGGTTTATGTTTCAGTAGTATGTATGAGAGGTTTTCAGTAGTATGTATGAGAGGTTTATGTTTCAGTAGTATGTATGAGAGGTTTTCAGTAGTATGTATGAGAGGTTTTCAGTAGTATGTATGAGAGGTTTTCAGTAGTATATATGAGAGGTTTTCAGTAGTATGTATGAGAGGTTTTCAGTAGTATTCATGAAAGGTTTTCAGTAGTATGTATGAGAGGTTTTCAGTAGTATGTATGAGAGGTTTTCAGTAGTATGTATGAGAGGTTTTCAGTAGTATGTATGAGAGGTTTTCAGTAGTATTCATGAAAGGTTTTCAGTAGTATGTAGGAGAGGTTTTCAGTAGTATGTATGATAGGTTTTCAGTAGTATTCATGAGAGGTTTTCAGTAGTAGTTTATGTTTAAGTAGTGTGTATGAGAGGTTTATGTTTCAGTAGTTATGTATGAGAGGTTTTCAGTAGTATGTGTGAGAGGTTTATGTTTCAGTAGTATGTGTGAGAGGTTTATGTTTCAGTAGTATGTCTGAGAGGTTTATGTTTCTGTAATATGTATGAGAGGTTTATGTTTCAGTAGTATGTATGAGAGGTTTATGTTTCAGTAGTATGTATGAGAGGTTTATGTTTCAGTAATATGTATGAGAGGTTTATGTTTCAGTAGTATGTATGAGAGGTTTATGTTTCAGTAATATGTATGGGAGGTTTATGTTTCAGTAGTATGTATGAGAGGTTTATGTTTCAGTAATATGTATGAGAGGTTTATGTTTCAGTAGTATGTATGAGAGGTTTATGTTTCAATAGTATTTATGAGAGGTTTTCAGTAGTATATATGAGAGGTTTATGTTTCAGTTGTATGTATGAGAGGTTTTCAGCAGTGTGTGTGAGAGGTATGTTTGAAATATGGCCTATGCCGTCCCTCATACCAATGAGCAATCAGCTGGTGGATTGGTTCTGTTCTGTAGCGGCTGCAGTTTAAAAAATTACTCTCGCCTTTCCACCGCTAAGCTGTTATACCATTTTGACTTTGAGTGCACTCGGCTATAAACGACATGCTTCATATCAGA
>JACYXH010000160.1:995000-1039767 GCA_026745465.1 Lota lota
TAGAGAGGACATAGTCATGACAGTGGCTCATTACACTGGTGCGTGTGAGAGACACTCACACACACCAAGAGAGTGTGTGAGTCAGGTTACACAGGGCGGGAGGCTGTTGTCTGTGTACAAAGGGTGGACATAATATGTTAACTCTGTAGGTCATCTGTGTACATTATTACACCTCTACTCACCGCCTCTTCACCTTAATCCTCTATGCCTTTGTACTCTCTACCTTTATTCTCCCTCACTTTCTTCACTCGCACTCCCTTCTGTTCTCACACTCTTCAATTGCTTTCCGGTCTTCCTCCTCCTCCTCCGTTTCCTCTGCGGTACAGCCCTCCAACATTGACCTTCCTGCTCCTCAAGGAGAATTGATTACCCCCATTTTATTTTGTCTTAGCATGAAACTCTAACTCATCTGCACTCTGAGGAATTTCCTCTTTGCCCCAGAGCCACACAGAGCTAATTCCCTCAACAAGGACACATTTCATTCCATTTTATCAGTCAAGTTCTCTCTCCCTCTCTACCTCTGTGTCTTTTCCTCTCTCTTCCCTTCCCTCCTGTCTTCTCCTTGGAGCACACACAGTAAAAGGGGCCATGATGAATGCAACATCCCTCGCTACTGAACGTGCGCTTTGCTCAACCTTTTAATGCTTGGCTTACATTTGGGGAAATTGTTATTCATGTACCTTGCAGTGGCGTTAAATTATAAAATGTTGTTGTTCAGTGGAGCACTTGGCTCTTTTACATTTGATGGGGAGAAATGATAAGAGAAACTATCAAAATTGAATGCTTTATTTAAACCCAAATCGCCTATCAATTAGTTATAAATAATATTTTCAGAATAAATACATTTTAATAGTGTTATATTCCATTATAGATTGTGTCCGAAACACAGAACAATATGCATTCAGTGTACACAGCAAATCATCATCAGTCTAAACATGCATGTGTGGCTGAATTTCATTCTGTGTCAATATTGATGGTAATGAGTGCAAACTGAAGCAGCAGCAACGCATCCCCAGGTCAACAAAATACCAGGGAGGGTAGTCTTCTTCATTCTCTCTCTCTCTCTCTCTCTCTCTCTCTCTCTCTCTCTCTCTCTCTCTCTCTCTCTCTCTCTCTCTCTCTCTCTCTCTCTCTCTCTCTCTCTCTCTCTCTCTCTCTCTCTCTCTCTCTGAATTCCTCTAAATAAACCCTTTAGGTGATGTTCTGCCCAATAAAATGCATATAATTGTGCAATTCCAATCATACTCCAAAACTAAATGAAAAATGTGTGATGAATCAATATCAGAGTAAGGTTGAAGTGTTCAGGGATGGGTCTCCATGTGCTCCCCCTCCCAGGTGTGGCCCCATGGGAGAGCCTTGAAGTGTGCCTTAATGTGACACTAACATGACACCATAACCAGGCACGCATGCTAGATGGAGCAGTGGCAGCATCCCAGTGGTAGTGGATGCGAGTGTTCGTCTTAAAGGAAAAAACAATTCTTCCGTTTCCGTGTGTTTGATGATGAGTGCCACTGTGATGTCGTTTCTATAAACTCAACATTGATGGCTGCGCACGTACACACACGCACACACACACGCACACACACAGAAACGTAGACAGTCACATGCTCACATGCTCACACACACACACATACGTAGACACACGCACAAACACAAGTGTACACATACACCACACACACAAACACATATACACACACATACGTAGAAACACACACACACACATGCATGCACACACACACACACACACAAACATAGACACACACGCACACACAAGTAGACACACACACACACACACCATACACAGACAATGGGTTGCCCTCCCACCAGTCCAGTAACAGGCCTATTCATTAGAGTCACTTACAGACAGTATTGACAACCTGCTGACACACACAAACTCCAGCATAAACAAATGGAGCAATGGAACAAAAAGGGCACAGTGCGGGTCCCTTTGATGTCCTCGCTATAAATGATGGTAAGGGTCAGGGTAAGAAAGAGAGAGTGTGATAGACAGAGACGGAGAGAGAGTGAGAGAGGAGGGGTGAAAAAAAGAGAGAAAGAGGTGAGAGGGAGCGAGAGAGAGAATCCAAGTAGAGAAAAAGCATCTTCTGCTGTCTTCCGCACATACACACACACACACACACACAGATAGACACACAGCAACGCACACTCACACTGCAGCCTCTTTGGATATGAAGGCCACATCATATCCCAGAGATATGTGGCCTGTTTGACTTAACACTGCAGGCTTAAGTCTTCTCTGTTTGGAACTACAGCCACACAGAGGAGGCCGTTTAGAGGTCAGGGGTGATTGAGTGCACCACCTCACCCCCACCATGCTGCCTCCACCCACCCGAACACGCAATGTAGTTGCCAAGATGTTATATGGCGTTTTACTTATTGGCACTTTTGGCCATACCGAACCGTATGGTGGCGCGCTGATTTGCATTTCCACTACCAGTTTAAGCGCCGGGCAGTACCGTACCGCCCGAGATGGACCTTCTCTGAGTGTTCGGATCTTCGTTACTCAGCCCTCCGAAAAGGCTCACCAGGAAGCACGCAATGTCATAACTCGTGTTTCGTCTTTAATTTTATTTTAAATCAAATGACCACAGGTCATAAACCTGAAATACAACAAACAAATGACAATATATTATTCAAATATATAATATAACAATAATGTCAATAATGAAAACAAATAAGCCTGCAACATCGTTACCACCGCCACCAGAAACCAGCCGGGTGCTTTGAACAATTAGCACAAGACACTCGCTAGGTGTGGCTCGCACCCAGCGAGCTACAAGTTGCTCTCGGCTAACTTCCACTGACACAGTGAGGCAAACGTTCAGTACTCAAACATACAAGTAACCCAAACATTAATAATTGACTGTGTAAGTAGTTCCATACCAACGGGCTGTGCTCCTGATGCTTGTTTGCCGTGGAATGATTACCAGGTACCGTAATTGTTTGCCGTGAAGCTGCGCATGCGCACATAACGTAACATATCTAAACAACTTAGACATCGTGAAACTGCGCATGCGCACATAACATAACATAATTCTATTTACATTCTGAGCGAGAAGTCTCAACACTGAGGTTGGGCCCAAGTGAGCCCGCCCCGCCTCCAAGTGGGCTGCGGTGACGTCAGCCCTGTTTGTCGTTCGGAGCGGGAAGTTGTCTCTTAAATTGTAGGAATATAGACCTATACAAATACAATACAACTGTATGTTCTGGTGTAAGAGACGTATCGAAGAGTATGGATAGAGCTCTCAACAGCTTGATTCATTATTATTCGTTCGTTCTTATAACTATACAAAAAAGAGTAAAGGTTTAATAGAAGCACACCGTGGTGATGTTAGTTTGACGATATTCTCTTGCAAAACAAACACATTTCGTTCAGATTAGTCTTGGTGTAAAGACTGGACATTGGACAATATTTCACACTATTTGATCGCTGATAACGATATTCAACGCGTTTTTTTCCTAATATCAAGGATATTGTGTGGCACTCAGGAAATATCTGTGAAACATTGTCCAATGATTAGGAAGCAAAAAAGGGGGGAATCTGGAACGTTAAACTGAATTCATCATCGCAGATATCATTGTGTGTCGCCGTCCTTCTGAAACAACCGAAATATATTAAATATGTCTCAAACGAATCAATACGATTTCAAGGTAGGCTTTAATATAAAACTAAATAGGCAATAAAATTGTGAGTGTTGTTGTGTCATCGACACAAGACAAGCGCGTCATCAGTTAAAGACACGCCTTCAAGCGAGAAGCCCGGTTCTAATGGAAATGCAAATCCCAGCCGTGCTAGGCTGCCGCGCCGTACCAAACCGGGTCGAGCCGGGACCGGTATAGTATAGTGGAAAAACGCCAATAGTTGTTAGAAACTTTTCCATGCAGCATTTGATTCGTCCATTTCTCCATTTATTAACATTAGTTAATGCAGTAATAATCATTACTTAACAATTAACTAACAGTTATTTAACAGTTAACTTATGGTCTGTAATAATTTACTAATGATGTTCATGTGAACTATGTAAAATAAGGTAATGGTGTTCATGTGAACTAAGGTCTTCATTTATACATTATTTTATAGGGTTAGGGTTAACACTAACCCTAACCTTATTAAATAAAGTTTAAATGAAAACCTTAGTTTTCATGAACACCATTTGTAAATGATTACTGGAACATTAGTTAACTGTCAATTAACTGTTAGTAAATTGATAGTTAATGCATATTTAATGGTCAATTATTGTACTTTTTATCTAAAGAGTTACCAGTTACTTTGATTGTTCTAAGCCTCACTTGCCAACAAAGTTGGAAAATGTTGACATTGAGGCAAAGCATGGTCATGAAAAAAGCGCAGTTAGTCTCCTGTTGGGTTAAGTTGAGTGATTTAGTGACACTAAAGCTCAGTACTGTCAGCAGGTGTTAATATCCCGTGCCGTCTTGCTATGGCAAACACATTTGCATCAACAACTAGTTTGTTGCTCAGTTCACTTCTCCGTGTTACCTCCTCTGCGCGGAGGTATTCAAATTAAAAGTTGGGGCATGAGCAGAAGCCTTAGGGACTCGAGGCGCATACCAAGTACGAGGATCATGAACGATGTTTGCTAATTACAGTGTCAGTCTGCCTCGGAGATGGAGGAGCATTCATGGAGAAAAGGTGGGATAAATGCTGATCCGGCTCAAAATAATACAGAAAACAGACTGACAATGGTATTGACTTTGAGCTGAATTCTGGCTGCAGGTGAGTTTGTTCGGTAGGGTAGGAGGGATAGATAAGAAGAAAGGGGGAGGGGAAGGGTGAATAGTCAATGCAAGGCTATGGCAGCAGCTATGCAGACTGGACGACAGCAAATGACGGATACTTCATGTCGACAGATGAGGCTGAGATTGACACACAAAGACAAAGAGACAAGTAGACTGTAGGAGGCCCCTGGGCGCAGGACAGGTGAGACACAACGCAGCAACCCAACACGAGCTCAACTATATTATACTCTACTCTACCATATCGATTTTAAAGGCTGAGGAATTGTGATTCTGCAATCAGACATTTATTAAATGTAATGATCATGTTTTGTGCGGTTAAATGGCAAAAACAATATGTGTGTCTTGGAAAAAGAATTATGAGTAAGGAAAGAGGGAAAGTGTTCTGACCAAACAACTCCCAGGAGAAGAGGGAGAAGCTGGTCACTATCCTGGAGATCATGTCTCTCTGCCTTGTTCTTTGTTCTGTCCTGCACACACACACACACACACTGCTGCATTGGTGCAGAGCTCACGGCAGAAGGCGGGGAGCTAAGCCGACTGCCTGCATCTGTCTATTGAGCGCACACACTGTACAATCACAACCGCCATCCACCACCATTATCATCAGGCCAGGAGGACCTCTGCCAGGCCTCAGGACCCCCTCCAAAGCCACATATCAAACACCCTTGAGGTGAACACAGAGTGCAGAGCAAAGCAGTCAGAAGGTTATTTGCTCAAGGTCATCTGGACCAAAGGGGGAGGAAATGGGCTGATAGCAACACGGGCTAAATCGTTCCTGCATCTGATTTAGACATGGGAGTTTGCACCGTTCTTCATCAGATTGTTTGATTTGGGAAAATGATATATATTGGCCTTGCAACATGATCCATTATCAGCGTCTTGCAGAATGATATCAAATTGATGAATCAGGAAATCGGAAGGAAGTCAATCTATCTCTGCCTCAAAACGGTAAAGGTTGTTTGAATGACATTCCCCTTTTCAAATGTCAAAACGCTCAGCAGCCAAATCATCACGCAACCACAGCGGATTGTAGGTGTGGGTGTGGAGTAGGGTGTGCGTGTGTGAGTGTGTGTGAGGGGGGGGGGGGGAGCAGGGATCTTGATCTCTATGGGATAAGAGTGATTGAAGATACACATACACATATCTTCAGTTATACATACACAACTCTGCTTTGCTATATCTTCTGATATACGTATATATAAAGTATATATATATATATATCTCGTTATACATATATATATATATATCCAGTTATACATACATATATATCTTCAGTTTAAATATGTATGTATATATCTATATGTATATATCTTCAGATATACATACACTGAAGATATTATGTATAACTGAAGATATTTATCTTCAGTTATACATATCTACATCTACATCTGAAGATAGAGCAAAGCAGAGTTGTGTATGTATAAGTGAAGATAAATATCTTCACTTATACATACACATACAGTATATCTTCACTTATACATACATATATGTCTCCAGTTATACATAGGCTTACATATATATATATATTCATATATACATATATACTATCTCCAGTTATGCATACATATATATCTTCAGATATACATACATATAAATTTTCAATTATACATCTGGGTGACAATATTATGTGTAATTGAAGATACATATTATCTGGGTGACACCATTGTGTGTCGGTGCGGGGGGGGGGGGGGGGGGATTTCCTGGGCCATTGGATGTGATAAAAAATGCCAGATTTAGCTTCTCTCGCGAATGATCACATTATCTTGATTCTCTCCATCATTTTCAACCATGAATCACAACAGGGTTCCTTTGAGGATTCCCATCACTCCTCTGTAACTGTTCCTTTTATACGATGCTGTGCACAACTGTGTGCCGACCTCCGTTGGGGGCTTTGTAGGGTTAATAGCACCATTCACATGCCAAAAAAACACAATCAGTCATCCAAATATATCTAGTGGGCTGGCTTGATCAAGTGATATGTTGTTAATTATGCTACTCTATGGTTAATTATTATATATGTAATCAAATAACAATGGGCTACTATGAATGTGCATCCATTCCGACATAAATCATTCATGTACAAAGCATACATATTTAGTTAGGGTGAGAAATATATTTATAACAAACAAAACATAAAAGACAGCACAAGGGAGAGCATCATTCAGGTGGATGTGAACAAACGTAAACAAGAAAGTCACTTAGGTTGTCAAAACCACTAATAAACACCAACTGTGTCGTTATTTCCCTCTCACTCTCGTTCTTACAATGATATAAGCTTCAGTGATTGGCCGAGAGCCCCCTAAACACTACTTAGAGCCATCAAACAAGCACACCTCAGACTACATGGCTCCCTATAATCATTATTCTCCTTGAAAAGCATGCCTGCCGGGGGCGGGGTGGGTGGGTGGGGGGGGGGGGGGGGGAGGAGACGCAGCAGAGCAATGTCTGAATCAGCTCAGGCATGCGTTAAAACAATGTGGCGGTCAGGGCACACAGCAATGTACACACACACACACACACACGAAATACACACACAAACACATCACACACATACAAACAAACACACTCACTCACTCACACACGCAAACCTGCACTAGGCAGATCAATGTTTTTGTTACCAGGTGAAATCACTTCCTACATGAAAACATGAAAACATGAACAAATGAACACATGAACACATGAACCCATGAACAAGTAACGGCTCCTGATCCTATGTTCGGCTCTTTAGCCTTAACACACACACGCACACCCGTAGACAAACAAGACACACACAAACATGCATAATGTACACAAACACACACACACACAATCCTACAATTGTAGGATTGTGCTATCTATTTACACAGAGCGCGCACACACACACACACACACACAGGTTTTAGGGGACTTACAGAAGCGGTAAGGGAGAGCTCTCAACTCTGCAGCGGTCACAGCAAGCAGACTGTACTGGAGCCCAGCGGCTCCTCTGTAAGACTTGACACTATGAGAGCAGAATACTAAAGACCTAAGCCCCGCTGACTCAGAAAAGTGCAATCCACTGTCCTGAATGTCGATGGCCAACTATTATACACACTGTCATTAACGTTTGAACAAATGTGTCTTTAATATATGCCAAGTGTTAGCAAGAAGATTACGCATGTGTGTAAGGTAGTCGAGGAGCAGAGGTTCGAATTAATGAGTGTCATGGTGGAATATACCATGTCATTCACCTTCTAAGCCTCTTCCTGTCTGGGGAGATACATGGCTGGGCTGAAGTCATGTGACCACAGAGTGCCATAAGCATTTGGTCCAAACAATGTTTACCTTCCCTGTCATCGCTCTAACACACATCATATTAACGCTGCAGCGCTATCATTGCAATTGCAATCACTACGCATGATGGATAGATTCATACCCATATTACACGCTCCACGTGTGATGCAGATTTCTACCCAAATTCCACTCTCTACGTGTGATGCAGAGATTCATACCCGGCATGATGGACCGTCGAATTGAGATAAACAACAAAAAAATAATAAAAGAGCAGGCAAGACGATACTGTCAGGAAGGAAACAATCCAACAGTGCAGTTGACCATCTTCCAAAAAACACCACAACGCAACAACTCACCTAAAATCATGATGCGTGCTGCCTCCACTGTTCCACGGTTGGAAAGTCACAGATTCCCTAGTTCTCCTCTGCTGTGGTGGGGAGGTATGCTCTCCCTCTTCTCCTTCTCCTTCTCCTTCGGTTATCCACGTGACAACAGCTCCAGGTTCTCTGTCTTCACTGGAGAGGAGCGGTGTCAAAGACGAGGCAGAGTCGCACAATGAGAGACGCTGGTGTTGTCCATGCCTGCCTCCCCAGGTGAAAAACACAGCGCGGGAACAGTGTGTGTGTGTCTGTGAGTGTGCGTGTATGTGTGGTCGAGGTGGAAGAGGAGGAGGAGTTCAGTTGTTCTGTCGGTCTCAGGTGAGCCTGAGGACAGAGTAAGGCGTGGAAGGGAGAAGGGGAGGGAGGTGGGAGTATGGAGGGCGTGTTGAAAAGGGACAGAGGGAGAAGAGAGAGAGAAATGAGATGGAGTGAAAGAGTGACAGCCAATCAGAGGAAGGGAAGTTACCGAGCCCAGATCTTCTCCACAGCAGCCAGGAGATCTCCAGAAAATGCTGACAAGACACTTTCCCCAACAGGAATATTTAAATAGCCAGGGTTTCTCTGTCTCCTCTCTCTCCTTGACCGCGCGTGTGTGTGTGTGTTGTGGGGTCTCCTCTCTCTCGCCTTGCCTGTGTGTGGGTGTGTGCTGTAGGGTCTCCTCTCCTCTCTCCTTGCCTGCGTGTGTGTGTGTCTCTCTCTCCTGCTTCTTGTTTTTTGGAGTTGGGTAGAACCTAAAGGCACCTTACATGCCTCTGCTCTGATTGGTTGTTGCCTTGGCCAATGAGAATAGCAGCAGCCACTTGTCATCATGCAGAATTGAAGACATGAACGGGAGACGGAGGAGGGCCGCTAGCTCTCTCTCATTCTCTTTTATCAGTCAGTCTCTCTCTCTCTCTCTCTCTCTCTCTCTCTCTCTCTCTCTCTCCTTTGCAAGCCGGTCACATGGGTCACGTGTTTAACTGATTTGTCTATCGCGTGTGTTTGCTGCCCTCCCAGCCTCCATCCCAGTGGCCTCCCCTCCACTCTGCTCTATGTGTATGTGGACTTGTCAGAGGATTAACCTCTCCCTCTGTTGGCTTCACTTGCTTTCTCTCATTCACCTCTAGACCTGCCTGGGCAGAGTAACGCATCTTACCAGCCATCTGGGATTCTGTCTTGAAACTCAATTATTCCTATCAGCCCAAAGAGAGAGAGAGAGAGAGAGAGAGAGAGAGAGAGAGAGAGAGAGAGAGAGAGAGAGAGAGAGAGAGAGAGAGAGAGAGAGAGAGAGAGAGAGAGAGAGAGAGAGAGAGAGATTAAGAGAAATAGAGATTGAGAGAAAGAGAGACAGAGAGAGAGAGAGGGAGAGAGAGAGAGGGGGAACGGGAGAGAGACAAGTCAAAAGGAGAGAGAGATTATATAGAAAGTGACAGAACGGAATAATGGGCAGAGGGAGGGGCAGAGATTAAACTAAATTCAAACTGACAGTGCGATTAGGAGACGTGGTGACAAGGGTAGATGACCGGGAGGATAGAACAGAGAGAGAGAGCGAGAGAGAGAGAAAGAGAGAGAGAGAGAGCGAGATGGGTGATGAATGAAAGTGTGGTGCATAGCAATGTGGCCTACACTCCTCTTTAATTGAAGAAGTGCGTCACAGCCAGCTTCGTATGGTCCACTTCCCTGCGACCAGAAAACTACACTGATTGCAGACTGTTGTACAGATTATTATCCACTCTGTCCAAGCACTCCTTCCCTCTCTTTCAAAGAGAGAGCATGCTAAAGCTCAGAAAAATATGATACAATTGAGTAGCTTGATGCATGTGAGAAGGATTAACAAACTGTCAAAATGTAATCCCCTGAAGCAGGAATTCTTGCTTGCAAAGGCACAGATACAAACATATGAGCCTGGGGCGATTGAAAATGCTGCCTGGCTGCTGTTCGTAGCGCCTCCACTGGTCCTGTCTTGTTCTTTCTATCGCTCTGTTTTCTTTTTGCTGCCTGCCTGCATCTAACTCTCTCTCTCTCTCTCTCTCTCTCTCTCTCTCTCTCTCTCTCTCTCTCTCTCTCTCTCTCTCTCTCTCTCTCTCTCTCTCTCTCTCTCTCTCTCTCTCTCTCTCTCTCTCTCTCTCGCCAGGACTGTGAGTCACAGTGTGTGGGACTGAATACTAAAAAGGGCCTCCTGACACTTCCAATAGCTCAGCAGCACACCCACTACACACATGTGTGCGCCATTGTGTGTGCGTGCCTGTGTGTGTGTGTGTGTGTGTGTGTGTGTGTGTGTGTGTGTGTGTGTGTGTGTGTTTATGTGCATGTGCAAATGCTGACAAATTTAAAGTTAGAAACTCACCATTTTACCTGGGGACCTTCTATCATCCAATAGAAGCTTTAGTGCGGTAAATTTTACTGCCAAAACAATTGTTGTCACACACACATAGGCTATCATACACACACACACACACACACACATATACACATACACAGTTGCTACAGTGTTAAGAAAAACTTTGGCTTTTTGGATATTTAAGGCACATTGGCACATTCGACAATAGCTGTTGACAATATGTCCCCATGCATGTGTGGGTGTGTGTGTGTATGCGTGTGTTTGTGTGTGTGTGTGTGTGTGTGTGTGTGTGTGTGTGTGTGTGTGTGTGTGTGTGTGTGTCTACGTCTATGTGTGTGTAAGGAAAGAATAAGGTTTCCTCATTAGCTGTGTTGGTATCAATAATTTATGGCCAGTCCTTGTTGCCGCTCAACGGTCCGAGGGCTAATGTGCTGTCAGGGCCAGAGGGGCCCTGGGGCCCAGCGCCCAACAGCGCTTTAATGGATGTCATGATGAGAGGGTGAAATCTGAGCACCCAGATCCTCTGTCTTTCTATGGTGTTGGGGGTATTTGAGGTAGGGGTGGTATAGGTGAGGGGGGTGGAGTTTATGAAGTTCGAAGTGTGTGTGTGTGTGTGTGTGTGTGTGTGTGTGTGTGTGTGTGTGTGTGTGTGTGTGTGTGGGGGGGGGGGGGGGGTGGGGTGTGGTGGAGGTTTGACTGGATGCTTTGGTGGAGGTTGGAGGGCAGAGGATTGAGGAGCCTATGTGAAAGGCCACAGGGGGGTGGCATATATTTGGTTCTGTAAAAAACCAAGCCAGCAAAATACCGGATCTTCTTCATGGCAATATTGTGGGGTCTCTGTGTAAAACGGGCTCTCTCTCTCCCCCAGACATCCACCACATGGTCACAAGTCTGGACCCCCCTCCCCCCCACAGCTGAACCCCAAGCCACTCAACCCTACTCAGCACATTACACATACACCCACACATCAACCCAACCCCATGCCACCCCACCCCTACCCCAACCCTGGGGATAGACAGCCACATACACATACACATTACACTGGACATCTGCACAATGCTGATTGGAACTGCACAGTTGCATTACATGTTTTTCCAGGTTTCTTTGCTTAGTTATTTGGACTACTAGTAAACTTGCTTATAATGGCATAATATATAAAAATGTATAGTTTCAATATTGTAAACCTAAGTCACTTATACATGTATAGTGCCATATACTGTCAATGATGTTTACAGAGATGCGGTAAAGACATTGTAGTCATTCTAGTCACAGGAAATATTTGATATTTGTTATGTTTGATTAACTCAACTCTATCCCGGCCATGACCTCATTATCTTTTAGTATAGACTTAGTTTTCATTGTATCTGCACATTTAGATTTGTATTTTTTGTATTTTAGACAATTGTATTTAAACCGAAATTATGTTAGGCTATTTTTACTTTTAATTATTATGTTACATCTTATTTTACTTTTGAGCTTTGGCAATGTAAATTTACTTTTTCCATGCCAATAAAGCCTTGAACTTAAAAGAGAGACAGAGAGAGACAGAGAGAGAGAGAGAGCTAGAAAGAGAAACACAGAGAGAGAAACAGAGAGAGAGAGATAGAGAAAAACAGATAGAAACAGAGAGACAGAGAAAAGAGAGAGATACAGAGCAAGAGAGAGAGACAGAAATCAAAACAGAGATAAACAGAGAGCGAGAGACAGAGACAGACAGAGAAACAGAGAGGAAGGAAGAAAGCATGGGGTAGAATCACCCAGATTAATCTTTGTGAGGAGGACGTGTAGACCTCTAGTAATTTCAGAATGTTAGGGGGTGTCGCTGGCTGTCTGCTGTGATCCCCCATCGTGAGACTTTGAATAAAGTAGCTCTCTTATTCCACACATTCGACAGTCACTGCCGGTACTTGGATACATGGTAATCTGTCTCCATGTTGGAAGAGGGAGTATTACACTATTAGACCACCAAAGACTAAACACTTCTTGAAAAATTCTCAAAGTGTTTTCAGATACCGGTAAGCAATTTTAAATTGTCAAGCGTTGGTCTCCAATAAATAAGAAAAACATTTCTATCCATTTGAATCCATTTCTAAATCCTGTGGTGCGAGGGTGAAAATATCGATCCATAGTGATTATAGAAAGAGCTTTTTAATGACTCTACCACCATGTCCAATGATATTATGATCCGTTAAACATGCACACCCTTGTCTGGAACTTCATATTTCATATAAGTAAAGCATAGTCTTTATTGGCAAGCGCTGCTAAATACTAAATTCTGCTGAACAAATTGGCAGATGATTGTTATTTAATTACCACACAGACCACACAGCTACAATAAGGGTGATGTTATTAATGGTAAACAGTGTTATAAAGTATATATATATATAGAGAGAGAGAGATTGTGTGTGTGTGTATGTGCCTTCACGCACGTGTGTGTGAGTAGCAGCTCAGTAACCTGATGATAATGTTTCAAGGGAATAGTCATAGGATATGTGTCATCTACCACCATTCATGTCGCCAACTGGATGATATGCACAGTTCACACACACACACACACACACACACACACACACACACAGAAGCTTCAACACATCGTCACACCACAGCCATCTAGATTACTGAACCATTATGCAATGTGTGGCACATTACAGTGGTCAGAAGTCCAACTTCAAACTTGTAGATTCTTCGTATATTCACTCAGACCCTAAGATGCATTCTGATCATCACTTTAAGTTACCAGACACCGTGGTAACTTGAGTCTACACTGCCTCTTACTGGCTGGTCCTTGTAAATGCAGGAGGAGGACATAGGGATCAGGGATACACAAAGGCATGTCTGGTTCAATATTGATGGTCTGTCAGATGCATACTTTAAAATACATGATTTTAGCAGGACCTGACGAAATTATATATGAACTTGATCTAACTAAATATTATAGCTGCAGAGGGAGGAAATCAGTAAATATCACAAGAATAGAGAATGGATGAATGTTGAATGTTCAGTAGTTGTGAAAACCAGAGACAACCAGTTGCCGATCTAAGGGTCGATCTAAGGGCATGGATGGGCCGATCGCCCATCCATGCCAGTAGGGCAAAGAACACAGTAAATATTGAACACAGATGCTATTTGCCAGGCAGACTCCAATTCAGTTCCTGACAGAAACTCAATTGCAAAGTCAAAATTGTTGGTCGCGCTGTGCCACTCCCTGATCATTAGTACTGGCACTACAATAGTAACTGTCATGTGCCCAGAGTTAAAACATATATATATATATATATAAATTTATTCAAACGCATCTACAATTTATTTTTCATTCCTCTACCTGTGGGATTTCGGGCTGAGGGGAGGTTTCGTCCGGATGCTCTATTCTGAACTGAAAATGTAGATCATGCACTGGGTTGGGTTTAGTTCTCCTAGCGCTGTGGTGGGGAATTTAGAGCCATCTTAGAAAAAGTTAAAGGGTTAGGAGGCCAGGCAACAGGCAACAGCATGCTCACACATCCACTTCATATGTCACACGACCCCGATGACTGGAACCACACAATAACATGCAATGGATTTGACCACACTTCCTTAGACTCAATGTCGAAAACCATCAGCTACCATCTGACAATTATTTACCTCTGAGGACAATGGGCAATATTTCTGGGGTCCCAGTGTATCCGGATATCGGATAACTGATATCCAGGCCAAGTCTTGCTCTTCTCTGCCCTCATTTTGTTCATCATGTTTTTTTGTAGATGTTTCAGGTCCAGACAACGTTTCTGCTAATCTCTATAAATAGATACCAAAGCTAATTAGTCGTCAGACAATAGCCAATAGGCTCCAAGATTGTGGCTCTCCACACGGGCTGTTCAGCTGCAGAAAACCAACGACCGCTCAAACGTGATTGGTCAATACTGCTCGGACTACAAACGGACTACAATCCAAAACCAGAACGCTTCGGATACCAAAATCTTGTGCAGCTATCTGTTTATAGAGATGACCTTAGACCTAACCCTAACCCTAACTGTTTGGATTTTCGTTATTCAGCCCTCCGAAAAGGCTCACCAGGAAGCACGCAATGTCATAACTCGTGTTTTGTCCTTAATTTTATTTTAAATCAAATGACCACAGGTCATAAACCTGAAATACAACAAACAATGACAATACATTATTCAAATATATAATATAATAATAATGTAAATAACGAAAACAAATAAGCCTGCAACACCGTTACCACCGCCACCAGAAACCAGCCGAGTGCTTTGAACAATTAGCACAAGACACTCGCTAGGTGTGGCTCGCACTCAGCGAGCTACACGTTGCTCTCGGCTAACTTCCACCGACACAGTGAGGCAAACGTTCAGTACTTACAAGTGACCCAAACATTAATAATTGACTGTGTGAGTAGTTCCATACCAACGGGCTGTGCTCCTGATGCTTGTTTGCCGTGGAATGATTACCAGGTGCCGTAATTTTAGTCATGAAGCTGCGCATGTGCACATAACGTAACATATCTAAGCAACTTAAAGAAATCGTGAAGCTGTGCATGCGCACATAACATAACATATCTAAAGAACTTAAAGAAATCACTCGTTCTCCATTTAATTAAACAGAGACCCATTTGTTTCTCTTTTTTAATTCTACTTACATTCTGAGCTAGAAGTCTCAACACCTCCCACTTGGCCGACTGATCGAAGATCAACGGAGGGCACAGTCTCTTGAGTCTCTCAGTGAGAATTTCAAAGTAAAGTCCAGCCTTTGTAGGCATTCACAAACAAACAAGTAATAACTAAGGAGGTAGGCTCCACCACCTTTCCTCCTACTGAGTGCAGGTTTGCCCTTGAAGCACTCAGTTGCCTCCCAGGGTTACCCGCTAGCTAAGCAAAGAACACAGAGTCACAGTCTTTGGGTACCCATGGCAAGGACTTATCTTACCTCCTCTTGGTCTTCAGCAGGAATTAAGATCACCAACCTCCGCACATCCCTGCGAACGACTATTGTCGTGTCCATGGTAGAATCCTTTCTCTGGGCCCTGGGAACCATGGGAGCAGGAAGACCCATGCAGGTTGTTATGTCCACATCCCGGACAACCCCCTTCTCGTCTGGATACGTTGTAGCAACCCGGCCGAGCCGAAACTGCCCCTTTAGAGCGTTCTGGTCCGCAATCCAGACTACGTCTCCAACCTTAATACTTCTCTCTGCTCGATGCCACTTGTGTCGTATGAACAAGTTTGGTCCTGCCAGTTCACTTCATTTCTTCCAGAACCTGTCGACTCCAGCCTGGACAGCCCTTAGTCTGCGCCAAGAGCGGGTTTCCATGTCGATTCCGTGTATGTCTCCTCCCTGTCCGGTGCGCCCCAGGATAAGGGAGTTAGGGGTTAAGTACTCCACTGAGTCCTCTTGTTCCTGTGCCCTGGCGTCGATGGGTCGCTCATTAGTCAAGTTGGCTACCGATAGAGAAGGGTCTGGAACTCCCCCCAGGTGTGGCAGCCAGGTGTTCCGCCAAGACTGTTAAGTGCTCTTTTAAGGAGTTTGACAGCTGCCTCTGCTGCTCCATTTCTGTGTGGCGAGTCTGCAGGATGAAAGTCCCATTTCCACTCTGTGCTATTTCTGGCAGCCTTGTCTTCAACGGATGTCTTCTGCAAACAGGCCAGGTGCCTGTGTAGCTCTCTCAGAGCAGGCCTGGCGCCCAAGAAGTTTGTGCCTCTGTCTGACCATAGCTTTTTTGGATGCCCCCTCAGAGCAGTGAACCGGGAGTAGGCTTGAAGAAAGCTCTCAGAAGATTGGTCGTCGACGAGATCAGCATGGACGGCTCTGGAAGTCATGCAGCAATACACGACACCCCAGACCTTTTTCTTGGTTCTCTTCTTAACAGCGTCCCTCACTTCAAAGGGTCCAAAGAGATCTAGTGTAGTATACTCGAATGGATTTGCTTTACTGGTTCGTTCCTGAGGAAGAGCGCTCATCACTTGCTGGCACAGCCGGGGTCTTTGCTTCTTGCAAGTGATGCACCTGTTGATCACCTTCTTCACTGTCCTCCGACCTTGCACAACCCAGGCCTTTCTTTTAGTGTGCAGCAGTGTGGCAGCTACCCCTTCATGATTCGCTTCGTGAGCTTCCCTCGCAAGCAAGGTCCCCAGCCACGACTGGAACAGGATTAAAGGTACTGCGGTTCCGTCTTCATTCCAAGACTGGACTATTGTAACTATTGTACCATCACAAAGTAAGAGTCCATTGTTGTCATCTTTAATCACAACAAGGCGGTTTAAGGTTGTATCCTGAAAGTTCACGCCGTCTTGGGCCGCAAGGGCTAGGTCTTGGAAAGCTGCCGTTCTCTCTCCCACAGACAGTCTGGGGCCCTTCACCTCCCACTTTGCTGAGCTCGAGGCTTGGTAGCTTGTCCTCATCTTTCCTCTCTTCTTTGAGAAATTTACAGAGGTCATCACACGAAGTTTGTCAGTCTCTGGTTCATAGCCGACTCCAAGTGCTTTGCTTTCTTCGTCTCGCATCTGGTTGGGTAACACCAGTGTTTTGGGCACACTCACAGTTGTCTTACTGATACTGGCATCAGTTGTGATTGCGGACCTCCCACTTTGGCCTGGTAAGACCCATGGCTTAAGGGAGAAGCCTCCAGCCTTTAAGATCTTTTCCACTCCTTTGGTGATTGTCTCCAGTATCCGCAAGTCATTGTGGGACGTCAAGATGTCATCCACATAACTATCTTCTATCACAACTCTGCGCTCCTCAACCATGGCTGCAAACTGAGGCAGGTTGGCTGTTTCCCTCATTGCCACCTGGGCGATACAACCAGCAGGTTTATCGCCAATGTTGACCCTGACGACAGCAAAGACTTCAATCACCTCCTCAGGATTGTCTCTCCAGAGGAATCGATGGAGGTGTACTTCTTTGTCTTCTAGCCAGACAGAGTTGTAAAAAAAATTCACATCGCTCAGGGCGGCGTACAACCCAGTCCTGAATCTTAGAAGCACGCCCCTTATCTGATTTAAGACGTCCGGACCCTTGTACAGTAGGTCATTTAAACTTATTCCCCTGAATTCCTGGCTACTGTTCCAAACAATTCTTACAGGGGTAGTGGTTGAGTGAGGATTAGGAGCAACTAAATGACTGATATACCACTTAGGTCCTTCCAGCTATCGATTTCCTCTTGGGTGACTTTAACGGCAGCCCCTCTTGAGATCATATCGTGGATTTGCTCTCTGTACGCAGCCTTCCATTCCGGCTCCCTCTCCAGTCGTTTCTCCGTGTTTAAGAAGGTTGCTTTCACTGCACATCGATTGTCAGGCAGCGTTGCGGGGTCTCCTGTCCACCGGTAAGCTGCATCCCAGTGAGGAGATTCGCTGTGCTTGTCAGCTTGCACGTAGGTGAGACATTCCTTTATTTTCTCCACGTCTCTTTCCTCTCATAGGGTCATTTCCTTGCCTCCAGGGGGGCACCTACCACATCTGCAGCCACCACACAGAGGATCGCAGGCAGCGCCAATACTGTCCCACTTGAACCATTCAAGAACTTTTTTGTTGGTAGTTGCAGTGTTTCGGAGGATTGAGTCTCCTTCCACCGAAACTCCCCTTGGTCCTTCCATCTTCACGAGAATCTCGTTGTACGCCCTTGAAGCTGTTCTCATTGGCCTAGCAAAATGTGTTTCAGACCTGTGCACTGCTAGGTCTATCACTTCAAAGAGGTCAGGATGCGTTCCACCAACAGTCTTCCCAAGGGGGCCATCCCAGAGGACGAGGTCTCCAACTACTCTGACTGGCTGTGGGACCAGGCGACCCTCCCTGTGGCTAATCAATAGGTCGATCTTTTCGGGCCGGACCAAGTCCTTGAGTGGAACGTTTGGAAAGAACTTCTGCAGTTGCTGTGGCGTGACAGCTTGATTCACCTTTGCAACATCTTCCAAGCCGTAACAAAGGAGTTTGTGCTCTGCTATTGTACCTTTGGGAGCCTTTACTCTCAGCCTCAGGGTATACTTCTTGGTAGTAATGGTTTTCTCCATCCCTCCAACACCTTGGACAATCAACTTAATGTTCTCACCATTTAGCTTGAGACGCTCTGCTGCCTTATTAGAGATATAATTAGTATCTGAAGCGAGATCAATCAACGTACCGACTAGCTGGCCAGAGTTTGTCGTCACATCCATCAGCATCATTATGACAGGGCACTCTTTTGGCTCACAACCAGTGCTAGCACACACTTTTGTCGTGATCTTATTTGAAAAGGCTCTTTGAACTCTGCTCGCAGCTCTGGAGAAAGTTTGGCAAGGAGGTCCTCCTGTTTGTTGGTTAGTCCAAGCCCCCTTTTACTAAATTTTGCGTCGCTCTGCTCACCGCTCTTTTCCTTTTTCTTCTTGATCTGTGGCTTTGGACAGAGCAAGTAATTGTGGTCTGAAGAGCCCTCTTTCTGACAGTCATCCTTTGAGCATAGATACTTTTGTGTGCAGCCGCCATCCTCACCATGAAGGCGCAAGCACTTAGAGCATGCTCCTGCTCTCTTAAGCTGAGCCTTCTTGCCTGTCAGATTGAGCTTCTTGAAGACCTTGCAGGCGAACAGCCTACCTCCGTGCTCGTTGTCTCCACAAGTGATGCATGAGCTTGGTTGAGAGCTCTTTAGGGTGTTTCCTGATGTGACTCTGGTGAATGCCCTCCTTTCCTTTTTCTTGTTGCTTGACCTCTCAGTGTTGTCCGCTGGGCTAGACTGTAGCTGGTCTAGCTCCTCGAGAATGTCCTCCTGTTGTGGTTGCGTGGTGAAAACCCGCTTCCATGGTCATTTTTGTGTGTTAACCACTTTTCTTTCAGTGAGTCAGGAAGCTTACTTTCAATCGACTTCACGACCACTCTGTTCTTTACCGCATCTTCCTCCCCTAAGACTTGTAGGTCACGAAGAGCTCTCTCCACAGCTTGAATCAGTTCGATTGTCTTCCTCGGATGGTTTCCTTTGATGGGGGAAAGTCCTTGCACTTCTTGTGCAATAAGCAGCACTATTTTCGGCTTATTTCCGTACTTGTTGTCTAGGAGCCTGAACACATCGTTGGCGGATCCACAGCTGGACAATACGAGGTCCCTCTTGACTTTTTCATCTAGGCTTCCTAAGAGATGGAATTTCTTCACATTTTCCAATCCATGAGGGTTTCCCAGACGTTGCAAGTCCTCCCATTCAGCTTTCCAGCAGTAGTAATCCCTCATATTACCAGCGAACATGGGCAAGCGTGCTCGTTCTAGGCTGATCTGGGGCCTGTAGTTGTAAGCCCCAACTGGCTCCTCCTGCTCCACAATTGTCACTTTTCCCAGTTTTTCTTCGTCGTCGAATTGAGAACCGCCTTTCCATGCCCAAATCAACCCACAGTTTTTTCCCGCCTTTTCCTCAACTTCCGGATCTGGTCCTTTGACTCTGTTGCCTTGGACCGAGGGATCAAGTCCTTCCACTCATCCAATCCTCATTCGAAGTTGTAGACCTCCCATTCCAGGTTCCTATGAATCAATTCACATTCCCTCCTGAATGTGCCGACCATAAGATGGTGGTCGGTTGCCTCGGCCTGGTCCATGGCTGATCCTGCCTCTTCAGTGAGGGTGGTAATTTCCGCCTCAGCGAACCTTGTCCAGAAGCTGATCAGTATGATTTGTTCAGTTTCATCAAACTTACAGTCACATTCCGCTGTTTTTCCGTCAATGTTTTCCGCCTTCATTTTGGCTTCATATTCATCCACTTCTCTCTAGGCCGTGGCATACTCAAACCCTGCATCTCTGACTCTGGAGTGATCCACTTTAAAGTTCCTCCACTCACTTCTCATTTCACTTTCCCCCAGTGCACTAGCTGTGGAGATGAGGTGATTGGCTCTTTTAGTGAACGCAGTCTGGGCTGCTGACCGCATCTGTTTTAGCTTCTCCAGCTCCTCCTCTGATGCTGCCATCTTGCCAACTTTTCTAGCGTTTAATTCAAGTTCAAGTTTTTTTCTGCCAACTGGGTTTTCAGTAGTCCTTTAACTGTAGACTCTATCCTCTTCTTGGCTTTCACTCGTTAATGATTTGCCTAGTACATTAGCAGATGAGCAGACAGCTTTTTTGGGTGGACTGTTAGCTTATCAGAAGTTAGTCTCAAGACGAATTTTCTAGTCTTTGCATAATCCATGTAAAAGGAGAACCATGGTTTATGACTGTTCGGATTTTCGTTATTCAGCCCTCCGAAAAGGCTCACCAGGAAGCACGCAATGTCATAACTCGTGTTTTGTCCTTAATTATATTTTAAATCAAATGACCACAGGTCATAAACCTGAAATACAACAAACAATGACAATACATTATTCAAATATTTAATATAATAATAATAACGTAAATAACGAAAACAAATAAGCCTGCAACACCGTTACCACCGCCACCAGAAACCAGCCGAGTGCTTTGAACAATTAGCAGAAGACACTCGCTAGGTGTGGCTCGCACCCAGCGAGCTACAAGTTGCTCTCGGCTAACTTCAACCGACACAGTGAGGCAAACGTTCAGTACTTAAAAGTGACCCAAACATTAATAATTGACTGTGTGAGTAGTTCCATACCAACGGGCTGTGCTCCTGATGCTTGTTTGCTGTGGAATGATTACCAGGTGCCGTAATGTTAGTCGTGAAGCTGCGCATGCGCACATAACGTAACATATCTAAGCAACTTAAAGAAATCGTGAAGCTGCGCATGCGCACATAACACAACATTTCTAAAGAACTTAAAGAAATCACTCGTTCTCCATTTAATTAAACAGAGACCCATTTGTTTCTCTTTTTTAATTATATTTACATTCTGAGCTAGAAGTCTCAACACTAACCATTAAGGGGCCAAGGCACACCACGACCCCAACCAGAAACTCAAGAGAAGAAGAAGAAGAAGCAGAATCGTATTATTGTCAAGTACAAGTATTATTGTCATGTACAAGTACAACAAGATTAGTACTCTACATTTGACCCATCAGCTGCAGCACTAGGAGTTTGTGGGCAGCCCTTATCACAGTGCCTGTGGAACACACCAAAGTTGTAGGACATGATTATGGAAAATGTCACAAACATTATTAACAGGACATTATATATACTAGGTTATAAGCAAGTTTTGCAATATTTCACACACCGCAGACTGAAAAAAGTATCACATGAATATAGGTTTGCAAAGGGCAACTGCATTATTTGTTAGAAGAAGCTGACTGCAAAAAATATCATCAAGCAGAACAAGTCTTTTTTATAGACACATGAAAGTACACACAGAGCCAACACTTCTGGTGTTGTTAGAGTGCATTAATAGTGCAGTAGAACTAAGTCAGTAGTGAAGGTCCTCTGAAGTCCCTTTGAGCCAGCACTGCTCTGTCCGTTCCAATTCCGACAGATAAGCATATCAGTTTTCAGCTGTGATGGAAGTATTGATCAGGAATATATAGAAGTGCAAGCTGTATGTACATTTAGTTAATGTCACAATAATGTAGAACAAAGCTTAAAGGAGCCAAGCAGACTATCTGTGTGTGTTTATTTTAGATAAGTGTTCTGATTTGCTGTCGATGAGTGTGTGTGTGTGTGTGTGTGTGTGTGTGTGTGTGTGTGTGTGGTACTTAATGACGAGCATGTGCATACACTCAGGCCAGTGTGTATGCACAGGTGTGTGTGTGTGTGTGTGTGTGTGTGTGTGTGTGTGTGTGTGTGTGTGTGTGTGTGTGTGTGTGCTGCCCATGAGCAGGGGTGAGTCTACCTCTGCTCTTGGTCAGTAGAATGTGGATGTTGACTGTGACACTGTTGCACATCCCTGTCACTTTCACACTAGTGAACAGAACGTCCTTTCTCTCCAGTCCACCACAAAAAATTGCCAGGCTGGGCTGTTCGCAACACAGCACCCTCTGCATCTTAAATAACAGATTATTCTATAGAGGAGAAAACCCGTTCCTCAGTCAAACAAAGCCCTTCTGCAATGTCACACATTAAAATGGTACTGGCAATGATATTGCCTTGATTGTTTTGTTATCACCAACATTTCTCCTCACTCTCTCTCACTCTCTCTCTTTCTCTCTCTAACTCACACCCACACCCACACACAAACACACACCCAACACCCACACACAAACTCACATGCACACACACACACACACGCTCAGGTGACAAACGGCTGTGACATAGAGAACTGGACAGGTGTTTCTTTCAGGAGGAGGGTTCGAACTCTGCTTTAAAGGAAAATGAACATCTACAGCGAGATTGAATTGAACATCAATATGTTCATCCAGATACACACACTCTGTCAGACACAGAAAACACTTCACTGTTACAGATGGGGACAGACTTAAATGTTCTGCATTAGTTGCTTCGGGTTTCACTCATATAACTCATCTTCAGTTTATAAGAATGCCAAATGATGCATCATACTAATCTATTCATACATTTTAAATAATTTGATCTTGAAGTTAATGAAATTAACACACAGCGGTGATAAAACCATGCCCATCCAAGTAAAATTGAACAGAACCACCCTGAACAAAACCTGTACGAAAGACCAAACATTTAAATTCTCCTCAAATGAGCATTTTTACAAACCAGAGAGAAAGAGAGCAGTAGAAGTTAGCTTGGTTCCTACCTGAACTCCACATTGAAAGTTGCTCTGCTGTGCCTGCTGCTTTCCCCGTAGTAACTGTGAACCCCAGCTGTGTCGACTCTGAACTCGAGCACTCTGCTTTTTCCTGGGTGAAAATCCCTTTACAGCCTGAGAACTATTCAGGGATTTCTTGGAGGCGGACGTGGATAAAGAGGAAGATCCTGCTGGGAGAGGTTTAAAGAGAAGAGGAGCTGATGACACGTGTCAAATCACGAACACCAGACACCAGGCTTCCTTCATCTAACACACTCCTCTCTTCATTATCCTCACTCCTCTCTTCATCTCCCTCACCCTTTCTCTTTCTGTCTCTCTCTGTCTTTCTATGTCTCTATCTCTTTTTCTTTCTCTGCGTCTGTCTGTCTCTCCCTATCCAAATGGCAAGCCGTTTCAGCTTTTAGTGACACTCGGCAGAATTACGTTTTAACTATTAAGAATACAGTTCTTACTACTCAGTATTATAAGTATTTCTTACTAGTGAGAATTATAATTTAAGAGATCTGTTTGAATTAGAAGTGAATTTAATAGTAAGAATATATATATATATATATATATATATATATATATAATGGTATAAAAGTAAAAATAATAGTTCAAATGTATATTTATATATCTTACATTCTTATTCTTACTATTAAGAATAACATTTTTACTAGTAAGATTTTAAGTAATTGATATATTGAACTGAGTAACAGATATCAATAATGATTTTCTATGAGATTACATGTTCCTAGCATGTACACAGTACACAGTACATTCAAAGTACATCTCTTGATCATTGAAAAAGGGAAATGTGTACATTTATAAAAAACATATATATTTTATTGATTTGATCATTTATTTATTTATTATTTATAATGTTTTTGATCCGGGGCAGTAGTATATAAGCTCTCCCGTTTGGAGCACTTTTCGGTTTCCAGTCCCTACGGTCACGACTTCCGGCGGTAACAGGGTTTTTCCGGTGTGTGGATATAGGATCAAAGGTAAGAAATGGGGGTAGTTGCTTTCGTGAAAAAACGCTGGCATAGGCCTGTAAGGCAAATGCAAACTAACGTCAAGCTAAATAGATAAAAGAAGGGTGACATCTATAGATGCAAGGAGAACGTGACAACGTCGATGGTGCTACAAAGTCTGACTAAAGGCATACTTTGCTATCTCACCACATGGGTGACGATTTGTAGAAATCACTCAAATTCTCAAAGTGGAAAGTGTTTTCAGATACCGGTAAGCAATTGTAAACTGTCAAGCGTTAGTCTCCATTAAATAAGAAAAACGTTTCTATCCATTTGAATCCATTTCTAAATCCTGTGGTGCAAGGGTGAATGTACCGATCCATAGTGATTATAGAAAGAGCTTTTTAATGACTCTACCACCATGTCCAATGATATTATGATCATTAAACATGCACACCCTTGTCTGGAACTTCATATTTCATATAAGTAAAGCATAGTCTTTATGGGTAAGCGCTGCCAGATACTATATTCTGCTGAACAAATTGGCAGATGATTGTTATTTAATTACCACACAGACCAAACAGCTACAATAAGGGTGATGTTATTAATGGTAAACAGTATTATAAAGTATGTATATAGAGAGAGAGAGATAGTGTGTGTGTGTGTGTGTGTGTGTGTGTGTGTGTGTGTGTGTGTGTGTGTGTGTGTGTGTGTGTGTGTGTGTGTGTGTGTGTGTGAGAGAGAGAGAGAGAGAGAGAGAGGTAGTGGGATGAAGGATCGAGGAACCAGGAAATCCAGGGGGAGAGATGGACGACAGAGGAGTGAGAGAATCTCTGGCCGGATGTTCTCCATTCTTATCGCTTTTGGCTGGCTTCTTTTCCCACCTCACCAAGAATCCTCATTAAAAAAACTGGTCTCCACTTGTTCTGTTGCCATCAATAGTCCCAGTATAAAGATCATATTAATTAACAGCTGGGATTCATCGGCATCAGAAACTGCTTGGAAACCAAGTTTATGGCTACACTTTTAAACAGTTTGATTAGAGTTTAACAGGCCTGGTGCAACACAGGTTGGAGTCACTGGATTCCCTTGCTAGACCAGACCAATGTTCTGTGTGTGTGTGTGTGTGTGTGTGTGTGTGTGTGTGTGTGTGTGTGTGTGTGTATGTGCCTTCATGCATGTGCATGTGTTTGTGAGTGCATTTGTGCACGTAACATTTGTGTACGTAACCTGATGATAATGTTTCAAGGGAATAGTCATAGGATATGTGTCATCTACCACCATTCATGTCGCCAACTGGATGATATGCACAGATCACACACACACACACACACACACACACACACACACACACACACACACACACACAGAAGCTTCAACAACACATCGTCACACCACAGCCATCTGAACCATTATGCAATGTGTGGCACATTACAGTGGTCAAAACTCCAACTTCAAACTTGTAGATTCTTCGTATATTCACTCAGACCCTAAGATGCATTCTGATCATCACTTTAAGTTACCAGACACCGTGGTAACTTGAGTCTACACTGCCTCTTACTGGCTGGTCCTTGTAAATGCAGGAGGAGGACATAGGGATCAGGGAATCAGCTTCAACTAAACATCGTCACACTTCGCCATTTGCTATCTCACCGCACACACACCGCACACACACACACACACACACACACACACACACACACACACACACACACACACACACACACACACACACACACACACACACACACACTATCTCTCTCTCTCTATATACATACTTTGTATCTAGAAAATGATGGTGGTTTTGACTCTGTCGAGATTGTTAAGAAGAAATGTTAATTGTACATTTTACACTGAAATAAAATACAATCTTGTAAATTAAATCATTTCTTTATTAAATTATTTTGTGTGGCCGAGGGTCTGCTTCATCAAAATGGCAATGGAGAAAATGTACAAACCTTACCACATTAACATATTCAAAAACATAATATAAAACAATATCTAATAGACACATATGTAAACTAAAATATGTTGAGCGGTAGATCAGCTTAGAGACCTGATGATAATATGATGATATATCCTCACTGGCACCAGGTGAAAGAAGTGTACAAGCACTTTCATCACCGTGGAAAGTTCCAACACATTTATGTCATGTCATGGGGGCTGTTGACAAATCGCCTCCGACTGAATGGGGGAGGCACGTCCCCCCCCCCCCCCCCCCCCCCCCACCGTCCCCCCAACCGTCAACGAGGCTTCCGTGAAGACCACGATTTAATATGTCACTCTACCCAGGGGAACCCCCTGAGAAGCGCTGGGGTTCTCCCGAGTACTCCAGGTCTGGTGACACCGAGAGGAGTGTGGTGAGAACCCTGAGAAAGTGTCATCTTGGATCCAATCTCTTGGATCCAATCTCTCAGTCAAGTACGGTGGCTGCCATAGGAGCACATTCGAACGGCACTTTGCCAATGCTCTACATCCTCTCTCTTTAGCTTGTAGCCCTCACACAAAACAGAACAAGGCTAAGATAATTAATAACATTTCAATGTTCATCCAAACAAGCTATTAGGTGTGGAAGAAAACAAAACATGGCATGTAATCTAACTCAAAACGACATAACATTCTTTCAGAACATTTTGCAAGACTGAGCATGTTGTGCTTAATGTCCGCACATTCAAATCACTCAGTCTTTGTATTTGGGGTTTGGCCTACTAACACGACCTGAGCGTGTTTGGTATGGGCACCCACTGATGCGTGTTGGCATCAGAGCTATGGGCTCTTGAGCTGGGGTCGTTTCAGTGTCTATGCAGTTGGGCTTCTCAGCAAAGGGATGGGGAGTTTCCTCTACAGCTGGATTGAAGTGCTGTGGGTCTGCGTCGTTGGACAACTCTGGAGGTGGCTAGGCTACAGGTAGGATGTGTTTGCGATTTCTCCTGTACTCTCTGCCTTCAGACTGGATGAGGTATGATCTTGGTTCCCTACAGACCTCTTTTACCATGCCCATGCGGTTGTACCCTTGCATCTGCATTCTGACTGCTTCACCTGCAGACAGGGCCCGTAGTGGACGGCTTGACTTGTCATAGCTCCGCTTTTGGGAGAGTCTTTTCTTTAGGAGTTGAGCCTGGACTTGTTGGGTGTTATGGGCTGTAGGCTCTAGCAACTGTTTGCTGACTGGGAGTGTGGTACGTGTCTGCCTTGACATAAGTCTCTGTGCCGCTGAGCCTAGCTGTGCATCTCGAGGGATGTTTCTCAGGTTTAGTAGGTTTAGAAACGTGTCTGTTCCATCTCTTTTTGACTTTTCCATCAGCTGTTTTGCACTACGGACTGCCTTTTCAGCTAAGCCATTGCTCTGCGGGAATTCTGGGCTGCTGGTGACGTGCTCAAAGTCCCACTGCGTAAGTCTTTGAACTGTTATGGCTGTTATACTGTCTAGCATTGTCTGAGATGAGTATGTGCGGTGACCCATGGACCGAGAAATGTCGTTTCAGTTTTGTGATGACTGATGTTGCTGTGATGTCCTTGAGTTAGTCGATCTCATACCAACCTGAATATGAGTCTACAAGCACTTGATAGTGTTTACCATTCCATTCCAGGATGTCTGTTGCCACTGTAGACCACGGTAGGTCTGGAACTGGGTAAAGCTGGAGTAGTTGCTTCTGTTGATGTGGTTTAGTGCTGTTACACACAGAGTATGAGTGTTGCATAGTCAATGTCTTTGCTCATGGTGGGCCAGAACGCTATGCCTCGGGCTCTGCGTTTGGGCGTTTGGTCAACTCCGCACCCGGGTGTCCTCTGTGCATAATGTTTGTGTACTCACTCTGTAGCGACTGGGGAACGACTGTTTGATGACCTTTCATGATGATTCCTTCCTCAATGATGAGCTCGTCTCGGAAGGGGAAGAAAGGACTGACGGCTGATGGAGCACTGCGCTGTTTGGTAGGCCACCCATTTTTGATAACAGAGGTGAGTTTCTGCAGCGTTGCATCCTTTGCTGTGTGTCTCCTCAGTTCCTCCAGGCGGGCGGATGAGATGTGGCTGACCACCATGACGTCAAAGTCATTTTTCTCATTTGTGTGCTGAAAGGTGGATGTCCTGAGCGCTCGTGACAGAGTGTCGGCCAGGTACATGTGTTTCCCTTTCTTGTAGATCAGGTCTATGTTGTATTTCTGCAACTGTAGCATCATACATTGGAGTTGGGCTGGTGCTGTGGAGATTGGCTTTCTTATGATTGTGACTAGGGGTTGGTGGTCAGTTTCAACGGTCACCGGCTTTCCATATATATAGTCATTAAATTTTGAACACGCAAACACAACTGCTAGGAGTTCCTTCTCTATTTGTGCGTAGCGTGTCTCAGTCTGTGTCAGCGTTCGCGATGCGTAGGCAATTGGTCTGCCGTCTTGCAAGCATGCTACGCCAAGTCCGTGTTGTGAAGCGTCGCAGGTGAGTGTGATTGGTCAATCGACGTTGTAATATGACAAGACCGGTGGGCTTGATATGCATTTTTTCAAAACGTCATATGCGTCCTGGTGCTGCTTCAGCCAGCACCACACTGTGTCCTTGCGTGTGAGCTGTCTTAGTGGAGCTGAAAGTTCACTGAAGTTCGGGATAAACTTCCCGAGATAATTTATCATGCCAAGGAAGCGCTGGAGTGCTGTGACGTCCTCGGGGGCTGGCATTTCGGTGACTGCTTTGGTCTTGGATGGATCTGCTTTTAGGCCATCGCTGGTGAACACGTGACCGACATAACTGACCTCAGCCAGCCGGAATTTGCACTTGAGGGGGTTGAGTCTCAGATTCACCTGACGTGCACGGTCGAGTACCTTCATCAGGTTTGCGTCGTGCTCTGCTTCATTGCTGCCTCCGACGATGATGTCATCCACAATGATGGCACAGGGGTATCCAGCAAATATCTGCTCCATTGAGCGTTGGAACACCTCGCTGGCTGCATTTATTCCAAATGGCATCCTGAGGAATCTGTAACGGCCAAAAGGTGTGCTGTAAGTTGTTAGCAGCGATGACTTACTGTCCAAGGAAATTTGCCAGAAAGAGCTCTAGGCGTCCAGCACTGAAAACACTGTTGCGTTTGACATTTGTGAGGCAACCTCCTCGACAGTACGCATAGGGTGGTGGGGACGCTTCAATGCTATGTTGAGATCCCTGGGGTCGATGCAGATTCTTATGTCATCGGTCTGCTTTTTGTTTGTTGCCACCATGGATGATACCCATTCAGTTGGTTCCAAAACGGGAGCGATGACGCCTAGGTCTTTCATTCTTTCAAGCTCAGCCCTAACTCTGTCCTGCATGGCTACCGGAATGCGGCGGGCTGGACGGACGACGGGCTGTACATCTGGATCTAGTTTCATGGAGTATGTTACTGGTAGCTTACCAAGTTTGTCCTTGAATAGATCAGCATATTTCGTGAAAATCTGGTGGCGCATGTTGGCATTGTCATTCACGCTGAGTTGATGAACTTCCTTGTTCAGTGTTACTAACTCCATGCTTATGCATGCTAGTAAGCCTAGCAGTGGCTGGACGTTTCTCTCCATGATGTAGAACTGTAGTGTATATGGCTGGCCTGCTAGGTGACATGACAGGACAACTGAACCCACAGTGTTACTCTGATTTCCCCCATATGCCACCAAGTTGGTGATTCTTGAACAGTCTATTTCTTCCTTGTTCTTCACACGTTTGAATGTATCATGTGACATGACGTTGCATTTTGCCCCTGTATCGACTTTCATTTCGATGGGCTTGCCATTGACGTGGACAGTGGTGAATGCTTCACTTTTCTCCGTAGCATGAGAGTATACTGTATCAACGTTCTCCAGCGTTATTCCATCCACATAGTATGAATCATCATCGCTACCACTCGTGGCTCGGGCTGGTTCTAGTTGATTGACAGATTTCCTATGTCTCTGTGTGCTATGGTGCTGCTGTGTTGATCTGCAACACGTTTTGTAATGGTTCCATTTCTTACATCTATGACACTGTTGACCATATGCTGGGCAATTTTCTCTCTTGGCTGCGTGGCTACCTCCACAATTGTTACAATTTGTGATAGGCTGTGCATTCCTCTCTGACTGTGATGTTCGTCTTGCTCGAAATTTCCTCTTCAGACATATTGGGTCTTCTTTTGACTCGGCCGGAGTGATGACGCCTCCGTCCCCGGGAGCTCTCACCTCCGCCGCGTATACAAATGATCTCTCTCGTTCAATGGCTTCCGATCCTGCTAGATTGAAGAGAATATATGCCTGTGTGCGGGCTGGCTTGTCAAAGTGTGCCGCCGCAATGAAAATGTCGTACTCTTGTTCGAACACACGCCAGTTTTCTGTGACGTTTCCATCAAAGAGTACAGGTTCGGGTCTGCGAAATCCGTCAGCCATCACGATGGTGCATGTTCGGTGCTAGTGCTAGCACGCGGCGTTAGCTTGTTAGGTACTTAACGTTGGGTGTCCTCGCTCGATCGGTGAGTTGATCTTCCTACTCGTTTTCAAGACTCGCATAGTCCATTATGTCCGGGTTCACTTCTGACACCATGTTGAATGACCTGACACGGAGGGAATACTTTGTAACAGTATTACTTTTATTTAACATAATGGTAGGTCGTAGACCAACATTACGTGACTAACAGAATACCTAGAGGGGCGCACCCACCACCGCGCATGCTCAGTCAAGTACGGTGGCTGCCATAGGCCCACATTCGAACGGCACATTGCGAATGCTCTACAGTGACTATGGTCCCAGCTGCCTTGAGATCATTGACAAGATCCTCCCGTGTAGTTCTGGGCTCATTCCTCACCGTTCTCATGATCATTACAACTTCACGAGGTGAGATCTTGCATGGAGCCCCAGGCTGAGGGAGATTGACAGTTATTTTGAGTTTCTTCCATTTGCGAATAATCACACCAACTGTTGTCACCTTCTCACCAAGCTACTTGGCGATGGTCTTGTAGCCCATTCCAGCCTTGTGTAGGTCTACAATCATGTCCCTGACATCCTTGGAGAGCTGTTTGGTCTTGGCCATGGTGAAGATTTTGGAATCTGATTGATTGCTTCTGTGGATCTTTTATACAGGTAACAAACTGAGGTTAGGAGTGCTCCCTTTAAGAGAGTGCTCCTAATCTCAGCCCGATACCGATTAGTTTGATAACCTTTAGTGGCTTGAGTTGTAGCTTTAGTTATAGCTATATAACCAGTAGTGCCTTGAGTTGTAGCAAAAGGTACAGATATCTGGTGGCTTGACTTGTAGCTACAGCTATAGGTTAATAACCTTTAGTGGCTTGAGTTGTAGCTACAGTTATAGTTTGATACCCTCTAGTGGCTTTAGTTGTAGCTTTAGTTCTAGCTATATAACCTGTAGTGCCTTGAGTTGTAGTAACAGGTACAGCTATATAACCTCTAGTGGCTTGAGTTGTTGCTCCAGCTCCAGCTATATAACCTCCAGGGGCTTGAGTTTCATTGTGGGAAACGATTTGAACGAATACCAGCATGTGCTATGTGTTTCTGAGCTTTAACTTGGTGTCTTGTGTTAAAAACGATGGTGCTTCACTTCTTGAAGATGGTACATGGTCTATACAACTATTCTTAATATGTGTTATTGATTAGGAGTGACTGGGTTACATGTTTTGGAAGCTATTGAAAAAAATTAGGAATTTTCCATTAAAATATTCATATAAAATAGTAAAAGCACTCAAATGAAAAAACTGTTTTGTCATATTTGTCCAGTTTTGTCATGTTCCTGCTTTTATTCTGGGTTTCTGTCTGTTTATTTCACTTCCTGTTTTATTTTGAAATTTATCAGCTTCCTCAGTCCCCATGCTTAAATACGCACGCGTCCCATTTTCCTGTGCCAGATTGTATTCGTTCGTTTGTTACTCATTCCAGCGTTATTCCCAGTGCTTGTTTTTTCTCAGTGTTCCTAGACAAATCCTAGTGTTTGTTTTTCCCAGTGTTACCAGACAATTGTTTTACTCCTGACTACCTACCTGCCATTTTTGTTCCTTTGAACAATTAAATTCTTTTACCTGTTATTCCCTGTCCGAGTCGTGTATTTGAGTCCGCCATTGTACCGTGATAGTACAATCTGGCCATCATGGACTCAGCCGACTCTGAAGCGATACGATCAGCTCTGCGCGCTCAAGCTCAACGTTTGCAGCAGCAGGAAGAACAACTCCATATTCTTCGGAATGAGCTGGTGGCGATGGCTAATCGCCAGGAGAACCAGGTGATCGGAGTGAGTGACCAGATTGCTCAGCTCACCACTCATTTTCAACGTCTCGCTACGAGGGAGTCGTCTACTGGAGGGGACGCTGCCACTCCCGCTTCAACGTCTTCCAGTGGAGATTCTACGGAAGCAAGGCCTTCCTCTTCGCCGTTTCCGCATCTCGCTCGTCCGGAGAGATTTTCTGGGGATTCCGGAGATTGCCGGGCATTCTTGACCCAGTGTGAACTCCATTTTGAGCTGCAGGCAGTCGCTTACCCTTCGGATAGAGCTAAAGTGGCGTTTATTATTTCACATCTTTCTGGAAGAGCAGAGTCATGGGCAGCAGCTGAGTGGAGCCAGAAGTCTGCGGTATGTGACTCTTATATATGCTTTACTCAGACTTTTTCACGGATTTTTCAGCATGTTTCTCCCGGTAGGGAGGCTGCTCGTGCTTTGGTGGGATTACGACAAGCAAGAAGAAGGGTTTCGGACTACGCCATTGAGTTTCGCACTCTGGCTGCTGAGAGCGGCTGGAATGCTTTTGCTCTTTCTGATGCATTCCTGTGTGGATTATCGGCTCAGGTGAAGGATCACTTGGCACCTTTGGATTTACCAGCGGATTTGGATTCGCTTATAGCATTGGCTATTAAGATAGACAAACGACTGCTGGAAAGGGAGAGAGAGGAACATCATGGAAGTTGTTTTTCAAGTGACCGGCAGATGGAGCATTGGTCATCCAGAACTGCTCAGCGGTCTCAAACTGCTTCGTCAGACCTTCTCCGTCCGAGGATGTCTACCTCCAAAGTTCTTCATGGCACCTCTTCTTCCACGACAGAACTACGCCGACCTGTTGAGTCATATTCCGGGACACTGGCAGCTGAGGAGCCGATGCAGTTGGGTAGAGCTCGCCTTTCTCCAGAGGAGCGACAACGTCGCATGAGAGAGGGACGCTGTCTCTACTGCGCCCAGCTGGGTCAACGTATTGCATTCTGTCCAGTAAAAGACGGGGCTCATCAGTAAACTGGAGGGCGCTGGTGAGCCGTACACACATTCCTAGTTGTCCCTCTCGTCCCAAGGTTGAGGTCACCCTGACTAATGGTTCTGTTACTCTTACGCAGGCGGTGTTAATGGATTCAGGCGCTGACACCAGCCTTATGGACACCAATCTCTCCAAGAAACTTCGTTTGGACCCTGTTCGACTTTCCAAACCGTTGGAGGCAGCGGCTCTGGATGGCCAGCTACTCTGGAGGATTACGCACTGCACATCTCCAGTGACCGTGACTTTCTTGGATGGTCACACTGAGACGTTAACTTTTCATCTGTTTGACTCTCATGAACACCCGGTGGTTCTCGGGTTTCCGTGGCTCACATCTCACAATTCTCACATTGACTGGCTTTCGGGCAAGATTGTGGAATGGGGAGAGAATTGCAGACTGTCTTGTTTCGCCACGCGCATTGAGGTGGGTGGTAGTGAGACCGTTCCCGTCAATGGCAGTCAGGAGGAACCGACATCGGATTTTCCTGATCTCACCGGCGTTCCTGAATGCTACTTGGACTTAAGGGAGGTATTCAATAAGACTAAAGCCACTTCACTGCCCCCTCACAGACCTTTGACTGCGCCATTGATCTGCTGCCTGGTACATCCCCTCCCAAGGGCAGATTGTTTTCTCTGTCATCTCCTGAAATGGGCTCCATGAAGGAGTACGTGGAAGCTTCGCTTAAAGCTGGTATCATCCGTCCTTCGTCTTCTCCGGCTGGAGCTGGGTTTTTCTTCGTGGGTAAGAAGGACAACTCCCTACGACCCTGTATCGATTACAGAGGACTTAATGACATTACTGTAAAGAACCGCTACCCTTTACCTCTGATGGCTACTGCCTTTGAACTCCTGCAGGGGGCCAAGATTTTCACCAAGCTCGACCTCCGTAACGCTTACCACTTAGTCAGAATCAGAAGTGGTGATGAGTGGAAGACGGCATTCAATACTCCTACTGGCCATTATGAGTATTTGGTAATGCCTTTTGGCCTCACCAATGCCCCTGCTGTGTTCCAGGCGTTGGTGAATGACGTTCTAAGAGACATGTTGAATGTTTTTGTGTTCGTCTACTTGGATGATATCCTCATTTTCTCTCCAGACTTGCAGACACACACTCAGCATGTGCGGCAGGTGCTACAGCGGTTGTTGGATAATCAGCTTTATGTCAAGGCTGAGAAGTGTGAATTCCACGTTACCACAGTTTCCTTCCTAGGTTTCGTGGTGTCTGAAGGAGAGTTCCGCATGGACTTGGACAAGGTGAGGGCGGTAGCTGAGTGCCCCACTCCTATCAATCGTAAACAAGTACAGCGGTTTCTTGGTTTTGCTAACTTTTACCGCAAATTTATCAGGAACTTTAGCACTGTTGCTGCTCCTCTCCATGATCTCACGTCTGTCAAGGTACCTTTCCAGTGGTCTCCGCTGTCATTTGCTCGCCTGAAGAGGAGTTTCTCCACTGCTCCGGTGCTCGTTCTG
Organism: Lota lota; assembly: GCA_026745465.1. Classification (NCBI taxonomy): domain Eukaryota; kingdom Metazoa; phylum Chordata; class Actinopteri; order Gadiformes; family Lotidae; genus Lota; species Lota lota. Next base: position 1,029,992 of record JACYXH010000160.1, read on the forward strand.
CCGGATCCTAATCGCCAGTTCGTGGTAGAGGTGGACGCATCCGACGTGGGTGTTGGTGCCGTCCTTTCTCAACGTTCCTCTGAGGATGGGAGGTTTCATCCCTGTGCTTTCCTTTCCCGCAAGCTGTCGGGGCCAGAGAGGAATTACAACGTGGGGGACAGGGAGCTGTTGGCTGTTAAAGTGGCGCTGGAGGAGTGGCGTCACTGGCTGGAGGGAGCAGAGCACCCTTTTCTGGTGTGGACCGATCACAAGAACCTGGAGTACCTTCGATCGGCTAAGAGACTGACAGGTTCCAGACCTATGGTTACCAGCCCCCCTTGTTTCCCGCACTCGAGCATGAGGTGGGGGTCCCTTCTGCTGTGGCTTTGGTCAGACGTTGTCGACGGACCTGGACGAGGGCTCGTCAGGTTCTCATGAGGAGCAGAGCTGTCTACAAGAGACAGGCCGACCGGCGGAGGTCCGCTGCGCCTCATTATCGTGTGGGTCAGAAGGTGTGGCTGGCTACCAAGGACTTACCACTGCGCACTGACTGTCGTAAGTTGGCTCCTCGTTTTGTGGGTCCGTTTCCAGTGTCCAAGATTGTTAATCCTGTGGCCGTTACGTTGAAGCTTCCCAGGTCCATGAGGGTTCACCCCACGTTTCACGTGAGCAAGGTCAAACCCGTTGGGGAGAGTGCTTTGGTGCCTGCCACGCTTCCTCCTCCACCTCCTCGCCTCATTGACGGGGGTCCCGTGTATACTGTGTGTGACTGGGTCACATGACTTGGAAGAATTTGAAACTAAATTAGGAATTTCCCATTACATTTTCACATAAAATAGAAAAAGCATTACAATTTAATTAAAAGATGTGTTATCTATTTTTCCATTTTTGTATTAATATCTGTTATTGATTAAGAGTGACTGGGTCACATGACTTGGAAGCTATTGAAAAAATAGCCGTTGTCCATTCAAATATTCATATAAAATAGAAAAAGCACTCAAATTAAATAAAAGAGGTGTGTCCTATTTGTCCATGTGGGAGTGTGTGTGGATGATGGCTGGTTTAAGCAGCCTCACCTGGCAGACTGATTGGACTCTGGGGCTGGGTGAGGCTGCACACCTGTTGCACATTGAGCAATCAATGTGCACAGGTTAAACCAGCCATCACCACACACACTCAGAGAAAGCTCTCCCACATGGCAGCATGGATCACCATCTGTCTGTGTCATTTTACTCAACCGTGGCAATAAACCTGTTTCAACATCACCACCCTGTGTCCATTGGTTTGGAGGAGCCTGAGGAAAGTCACCTAGGTGGAGTGGGAAAAGCCACCTAGGTGGCGTGTAGTAGTGGACATTGCTACAGTCCACTTTAGCATTAATATATGTTATTGATTAGGCGTGACTGGGTCACACGACTTAAAAGCTAATGAAAAATGAAAACTTTCCATTAGAATAGTCATACAAATTAGAAAAAGCACTCAAATAAAATAAAAAGACATCTGTCCTATATGCCCAATTTAGTATTAATATGTTATTGATAAAGAGCGACAGGGTCAAACGACTTGGAAGCTATTGAAAAGAAGATGGGGTTTCCATTCATATAAAATAGAAAAAGCACTCAAATTAAATTAAAAGAGGTAAGTATTACTTTTCCACTTTAGTATTAATACTGTATATACAGTATGTTATTGATTAGGAGTCACTGTGTCACATGACTTGGAAGCTAGTGAAGAAAAAGGAGGAATAGTCCAGTAAAATTGTTGTGGCATGGGATACTTACATCTGACCAATGTAGTAGTGCCATTGATGGGTACAGTAACTTACCACTCTCTACCCTGAGGTAGCTAGTTGAGGTATGGTCGCTATGCAAACGATGGTGCTTCACCATTTGATGTTGGTCTAAGGTCTAAACAACCTTAGTTACACTTTTCAATTTAAATTGGGAAAAAAGCAACATACCAAATTTTTTTTACGTGCGAAAAATGCTTTTTAGAGGGAGAGAATCACTTTTTGACCAAAATGTGTTTCTAAGAATAAACATTTTGTTTTGTTAAAAACGATGGTGCGTCACCAGCTGATGTTGGTATAAGGTCTAAACAACCATTAACAAGCTTAGTTACACTTTTCCATTTAAAGTGGGAAAAAAGCAACATACCACTTTTTTACGTGAAGAAATTGCTTTTTCAGAGCGAGAGACTCACTTTTTGACCACAATGTGTTTCTAAGCGTAAACATGTTTCTTTTTGTTAAAAACGATGGTGCTTTATCATTTGATGTTGGTATAAGGTCTAAACAACCATGAACAAGCTTAGTTACACTTTTCTATTTAAAGTGGGAAAAAAAGCAACATACCACTTATTTTATGTGCGGAAAATACTTTTCAGAGCGAGAGAATCACTTTTTGACCACAATGTATTTCTAAGCATAAACATTGTTTTTTGTGTTAAATCAATAGTGCTTCACCAGTTCATGATAAGTATAAGGTCTTAACAACCAATAACAACCTTATTTACACTTTTACCTTTAAAGTGGGAAAAAAGCAACATACCACTTATTTAATGTGCGGAAAATGCTTTTCAGAGCGAGAGAATCACTTTTTGACCACAATGTGTTCTAAAGCATAAACATGGTTTTGTGTGTTAAAATCGATGGTGCTTCACCAGTTCATGATAGTATAAGTACTTAACAACCATTAACAAGCTTATTTACACTTTTCCATTTAAAATGTGAAAAAAGCAACATACCACATTTTTTGTATGTGCGGAAAATGCTTTTCAGAGCGAGAGAATCACTTTTTGACCACAATGTGTTTCTAAGCATAAACATTGTTTTTTGTGTTGAAATTGATGGTGCTTCACCATTTGATATAGATGTAAGGTCTAAACAACCATTAACAAGCTTAGTTACACCTTTCTATTTAAAGTGGGAAAAAAGCAACATACCACTTTTGTATGTGTGGAAAATGCTTTTCAGAGCGAGAGAATCACTTTTTGAACACAATGTGTTTCTGAGCATAAACATGTTTTTCTGAGTTAAAATCGATGGTGCTTCACCAATTCATGATAGTATAAGGTCTAAACAAGCATTAACAAGCTTAGTTACACTTTTCCATTTAAAGTGGGAAAAAAGCAACATACCACTTTTGTATGTGTGGAAAATGCTTTTCAGAGCGAGAGAATCACTTTTTGAACACAATGTGTTTCTGAGCATAAAAGTGTTTTTCTGAGTTAACATCGATGGTGCTTCACCAATTCATGATAGTATAAGGTCTAAACAAGCATTAACAAGCTTAGTTACACTTTTCCATTTAAAGTGGGAAGAAAGCAACATACCACTTTTTTACGTGAGGAAATTGCTTTTCAGAGAGAGAGAATCACTTTTTGACCACACTGTGTTTCTAAGCATAAACATAGTTTTTTGTGTTGAAATTGATGGTGCTTCACCAGTTCACGATAGTATAAGGTCTTAACAACCATTAACAAGCTTATTTACACTTTTCCATTTAAAGTGGGAAAAAAGCAACATACCACTTATTTTATGTGCGAAAAATGCTTTTCAGAGCGAGAGAATCACTTTTTGACCACAATGTGTTTCCAAGCATAAACATGGGTTTGTGTATTAAAAACGATGGTGCTTCACCATTTGATGTAGATATAAGGTCTAAACAACCATTAACAAGCTTAGTTACATCTTTCTATTTAAAATGGGAAAAAAGCAACATACCACTTTTGTATGTGTGGAAAATGCTTTTCAGAGCGAGAGAATCACTTTTTGAACACAATGTGTTTCTGAGCATAAACATGTTTTTCTGAGTTAAAATCGATGGTGCTTCAGCAATTCATGATAGTATAAGGTCTAAACAAGCATTAACAAGCTTAGTTACACTTTTCCATTTAAAGTGGGAAAAAAGCAACATACCACTTTTTTACATGAGGAAATTGCTTTTAAGAGCGAGAGAATCACTTTTTGAACACAATGAGTTATCTGAGCATAAACATGGTTTTGTGTGTTAAAAACGATGGTGCTTCACCATTTGATGTTGGTATAAGGTCTAAACAACCATTAACAAGCTTAGTTACACCTTTCTATTTAAAGTGGGAAAAAAGCAACATACCACTTTTTTACGTGAGGAAATTGCTTTTCAGAGAGAATCACTTTTTGAACACAATGTGTTGTCTGAGCATAAACATGGTTTTGTGTGTTAAAAACGATGGTGCTTCACCATTTGATGTTGGTATAAGGTCTAAACAACCATTAACAAGCTTAGTTACACTTTTCTATTTAAAGTGGGAAAAAAGCAACATACCACTTATTTTATGTGCGGAAAATGCTTTTCAGAGCGAGAGAATCACTTTTTGACCACAATGTATTTCTAAGCATAAACATTGTTTTTTGTGTTAAAATCAATGGTGCTTCACCAGTTCATGATAAGTATAAGGTCTTAACAACCAATAACAACCTTATTTACACTTTTACCTTTAAAGTGGGAAAAAAGCAACATACCAGTTATTTAATGTGCGGAAAATGCTTTTCAGAGCGAGAGAATCACTTTTTGACCACAATGTGTTCTAAAGCATAAACATGGTTTTGTGTGTTAAAATCGATGGTGCTTCTTCAGTTTATGATAGTATAAGTACTTAACAACCATTAACAAGCTAGGGTTAACCCTAACCCTTGCATTCATACACTTTTCCATTTAAAGTGAGAAAAAAGCAACATACCACTTTTGTATGTGTGGAAAATGCTTTTCAGAGAGAGAGAATCACTTTTTGAACACAATGTGTTTCTGAGCATAAAAGTGTTTTTCTGAGTTAACATCGATGGTGCTTCACCAATTCATGATAGTATAAGGTCTAAACAAGCATTAACAAGCTTAGTTACACTTTTCCATTTAAAGTGGGAAGAAAGCAACATACCACTTTTTTACGTGAGGAAATTGCTTTTCAGAGAGAGAGAATCACTTTTTGACCACACTGTGTTTCTAAGCATAAACATAGTTTTTTGTGTTGAAATTGATGGTGCTTCACCAGTTCACGATAGTATAAGGTCTTAACAACCATTAACAAGCTTATTTACACTTTTCCATTTAAAGTGGGAAAAAAGCAACATACCACTTATTTTATGTGCGGAAAATGCTTTTCAGAGCGAGAGAATCACTTTTTGACCACAATGTGTTTCCAAGCATAAACATGGGTTTGTGTTTTAAAAACGATGGTGCTTCACCATTTGATGTAGATATAAGGTCTAAACAACCATTAACAAGCTTAGTTACATCTTTCTATTTAAAGTGGGAAAAAAGCAACATACAACTTTTGTATGTGTGGAAAATGCTTTTCAGAGCGAGAGAATCACTTTTTGAACACAATGTGTTTCTGAGCATAAACTTGTTTTTCTGAGTTAAAATCGATGGTGCTTCACCAATTCATGATAGTATAAGGTCTAAACAAGCATTAACAAGCTTAGTTACACTTTTCCATTTAAAGTGGGAAAAAAGCAACATACCACTTTTTTACATGAGGAAATTGCTTTTAAGAGCGAGAGAATCACTTTTTGAACACAATGAGTTATCTGAGCATAAACATGGTTTTGTGTGTTAAAAACGATGGTGCTTCACCATTTGATGTTGGTATAAGGTCTAAACAACCATTAACAAGCTTAGTTACACCTTTCTATTTAAAGTGGGAAAAAAGCAACATACCACTTTTTTACGTGAGGAAATTGCTTTTCAGAGAGAATCACTTTTTGAACACAATGTGTTGTCTGAGCATAAACATGGTTTTGTGTGTTAAAAACGATGGTGCTTCACCATTTGATGTTGGTATAAGGTCTAAACAACCATTAACAAGCTTAGTTACACTTTTACCTATAAAGTGGGAAAAAAGCAACATACCACTTATTTAATGTGCGGAAAATGCTTTTCAGAGCGAGAGAATCACTTTTTGACCACAATGTGTTTCTAAGCATAAACATTGTTTTTTGTGTTGAAATTGATGGTGCTTCACCATTTGATATAGATGTAAGGTCTAAACAACCATTAACAAGCTTAGTTACACCTTTCTATTTAAAGTGGGAAAAAAGCAACATACCACTTTTGTATGTGTGGAAAATGCTTTTCAGAGCGAGAGAATCACTTTTTGAACACAATGTGTTTCTGAGCATAAACATGTTTTTCTGAGTTAAAATCGATGGTGCTTCACCAATTCATGATAGTATAAGGTCTAAACAAGCATTAACAAGCTTAGTTACACTTTTCCATTTAAAGTGAGAAAAAAGCAACATACCACTTTTGTATGTGTGGAAAATGCTTTTCAGAGCGAGAGAATCACTTTTTGAACACAATGTGTTTCTGAGCATAAAAGTGTTTTTCTGAGTTAACATCGATGGTGCTTCACCAATTCATGATAGTATAAGGTCTAAACAAGCATTAACAAGCTTAGTTACACTTTTCCATTTAAAGTGGGAAGAAAGCAACATACCACTTTTTTACGTGAGGAAATTGCTTTTCAGAGAGAGAGAATCACTTTTTGACCACACTGTGTTTCTAAGCATAAACATAGTTTTTTGTGTTGAAATTGATGGTGCTTCACCAGTTCACGATAGTATAAGGTCTTAACAACCATTAACAAGCTTATTTACACTTTTCCATTTAAAGTGGGAAAAAAGCAACATACCACTTATTTTATGTGCGAAAAATGCTTTTCAGAGCGAGAGAATCACTTTTTGACCACAATGTGTTTCCAAGCATAAACATGGGTTTGTGTATTAAAAACGATGGTGCTTCACCATTTGATGTAGATATAAGGTCTAAACAACCATTAACAAGCTTAGTTACATCTTTCTATTTAAAATGGGAAAAAAGCAACATACCACTTTTGTATGTGTGGAAAATGCTTTTCAGAGCGAGAGAATCACTTTTTGAACACAATGTGTTTCTGAGCATAAACATGTTTTTCTGAGTTAAAATCGATGGTGCTTCAGCAATTCATGATAGTATAAGGTCTAAACAAGCATTAACAAGCTTAGTTACACTTTTCCATTTAAAGTGGGAAAAAAGCAACATACCACTTTTTTACATGAGGAAATTGCTTTTAAGAGCGAGAGAATCACTTTTTGAACACAATGAGTTATCTGAGCATAAACATGGTTTTGTGTGTTAAAAACGATGGTGCTTCACCATTTGATGTTGGTATAAGGTCTAAACAACCATTAACAAGCTTAGTTACACCTTTCTATTTAAAGTGGGAAAAAAGCAACATACCACTTTTTTACGTGAGGAAATTGCTTTTCAGAGAGAATCACTTTTTGAACACAATGTGTTGTCTGAGCATAAACATGGTTTTGTGTGTTAAAAACGATGGTGCTTCACCATTTGATGTTGGTATAAGGTCTAAACAACCATTAACAAGCTTAGTTACACTTTTCTATTTAAAGTGGGAAAAAAGCAACATACCACTTATTTTATGTGCGGAAAATGCTTTTCAGAGCGAGAGAATCACTTTTTGACCACAATGTATTTCTAAGCATAAACATTGTTTTTTGTGTTAAAATCAATGGTGCTTCACCAGTTCATGATAAGTATAAGGTCTTAACAACCAATAACAACCTTATTTACACTTTTACCTTTAAAGTGGGAAAAAAGCAACATACCAGTTATTTAATGTGCGGAAAATGCTTTTCAGAGCGAGAGAATCACTTTTTGACCACAATGTGTTCTAAAGCATAAACATGGTTTTGTGTGTTAAAATCGATGGTGCTTCTTCAGTTTATGATAGTATAAGTACTTAACAACCATTAACAAGCTAGGGTTAACCCTAACCCTTGCATTCATACACTTTTCCATTTAAAGTGAGAAAAAAGCAACATACCACTTTTGTATGTGTGGAAAATGCTTTTCAGAGAGAGAGAATCACTTTTTGAACACAATGTGTTTCTGAGCATAAAAGTGTTTTTCTGAGTTAACATCGATGGTGCTTCACCAATTCATGATAGTATAAGGTCTAAACAAGCATTAACAAGCTTAGTTACACTTTTCCATTTAAAGTGGGAAGAAAGCAACATACCACTTTTTTACGTGAGGAAATTGCTTTTCAGAGAGAGAGAATCACTTTTTGACCACACTGTGTTTCTAAGCATAAACATAGTTTTTTGTGTTGAAATTGATGGTGCTTCACCAGTTCACGATAGTATAAGGTCTTAACAACCATTAACAAGCTTATTTACACTTTTCCATTTAAAGTGGGAAAAAAGCAACATACCACTTATTTTATGTGCGGAAAATGCTTTTCAGAGCGAGAGAATCACTTTTTGACCACAATGTGTTTCCAAGCATAAACATGGGTTTGTGTTTTAAAAACGATGGTGCTTCACCATTTGATGTAGATATAAGGTCTAAACAACCATTAACAAGCTTAGTTACATCTTTCTATTTAAAGTGGGAAAAAAGCAACATACAACTTTTGTATGTGTGGAAAATGCTTTTCAGAGCGAGAGAATCACTTTTTGAACACAATGTGTTTCTGAGCATAAACTTGTTTTTCTGAGTTAAAATCGATGGTGCTTCACCAATTCATGATAGTATAAGGTCTAAACAAGCATTAACAAGCTTAGTTACACTTTTCCATTTAAAGTGGGAAAAAAGCAACATACCACTTTTTTACATGAGGAAATTGCTTTTAAGAGCGAGAGAATCACTTTTTGAACACAATGAGTTATCTGAGCATAAACATGGTTTTGTGTGTTAAAAACGATGGTGCTTCACCATTTGATGTTGGTATAAGGTCTAAACAACCATTAACAAGCTTAGTTACACCTTTCTATTTAAAGTGGGAAAAAAGCAACATACCACTTTTTTACGTGAGGAAATTGCTTTTCAGAGAGAATCACTTTTTGAACACAATGTGTTGTCTGAGCATAAACATGGTTTTGTGTGTTAAAAACGATGGTGCTTCACCATTTGATGTTGGTATAAGGTCTAAACAACCATTAACAAGCTTAGTTACACTTTTACCTATAAAGTGGGAAAAAAGCAACATACCACTTATTTAATGTGCGGAAAATGCTTTTCAGAGCGAGAGAATCACTTTTTGACCACAATGTGTTCTAAAGCATAAACATGGTTTTGTGTGTTAAAATCGATGGTGCTTCTCCAGTTTATGATAGTATAAGTACTTATGAGAATAAAGTGTTTTTCTGAGTTAAACATCGGATGGTGCTTTCACCAATTCATGAACCATTAACAAAGCTTAACAACATTACAAGCCTTATATACACATTTCCATTTAAATTTGTAAAAAATCAACATACAATCTATTATTATCTTAAAATTCTTTTCATGACGATTATAATCACTTTATTACTAACAATTTAATCATTCTATTATACATTCGTACATTTTTAAAACGATGTTCTACACATTTTATTCACCAGTTAACACGAATAGTATAATTTCTTACTTTCCATTTAAAGGGGAAATTAACAACTAAATATACACTTTTTTTGTATGTGCACATAAGCTTGTGGGAAAAAGAGAATCACCAAACTTAATTATGACACAATGTTTTCATTGACAATCTCTCTTTCAGTAACCATTACAAAAATCCAACAATATAAACATATCCACATAAAAACATATACCAAACACTCATTATCACACCCTTAATCATAATTACTCATACACTTAACACCCCACCCCTACCCCATCAAACTAACCACAAAACACAAACCCTATTTTAACAAATCCCAACCCCCAAAAAAATACATATATTCCCCATCAAAACCTCTCTCTCTCCACCCAAAA
>JACYXH010000161.1:0-40000 GCA_026745465.1 Lota lota
TCCCTTTCTGCGCTCAGTATTTTCCGAAGGTCTTTCCCCGAAAAACATGACCTTCTGTGTCGGAAAGCCGCCCCACCACCCCCACCCCCTCCACACCCCCACCCATCTGCTGTGTCTGGGTGCCTCGTCTGCCAAGGGGGATTTGTGTGCGTGCAAAGAGTAGAAATTGAGAGCAAGGTAATCCGTTATTTAGTTTCCACCGTGGTCTATTTCAGAAACATTGTTGTGCGTTGGGGGGGGGGGAGGTGACTCACTGGGAGCATTAAAGGGTATGTCTCAATCCCCCCCCCCCCCCCCCCCCCCCCCCACCTATGCTGATGTATGGACGCACAGGAATGCCAGCGATGAGCCCCTTTAAATCACTAATGGAGAAGGGGGGCGCTGGACTTATCCTTATGAGAAGCATATGGAATAGTGATGCAGTGAGTCCACTCCGCTCTGAATGGCATTCCTTTCCTTACTAGGCGGTCTGTACTCGCGCTTTCCTGTTCAAAACCCCCCCCCCCCCCCCCCCCCCCCCCCCCCCCCCCCCCCCCGATGTCCCCCCCCCCCCCCCCCCCCCCCCCCCCCCCCCCAACCCTCCCATCCACACACTCCACCTCGTCTTCATTACTCTATTACTCTAATCCTTCTTTCCCCTCCCCCCCCCCCCCCCCCCCCCCCCCCGACCCTTTTTTCCACACAAAGCGTTGATCCATGGCACTGACTATTGTCCTTTTTGTAAAATATCAGAAACATTGAGGGGGAAAAGAAATCACTTGATATTTTGTGTCGACCCTTTCCCCACCAATGACGTGCGAGGGGTTTGAACTCGGCGGCTGCCCATTGGCTCTCCTCTGATGACTCATGGTATATTGTTAGACTTATCCACCACCTATTCTTCCCTCCAAATCCCAGGGACATCTCTTTGTAACCCTGCTGTTTGTTTCCAATACTTTGTGGCTTCAAAGTGTGAGGCACTATGGCAGTATGAGTGATATTAGTATTATGGGATATATTAAGAACGTAGTAGATATCATGGGAGCACGGTCCCTAATTCCATGTGTTGTTGATGATGAACCCTCCTGGAGGAGGGAGTTTTAGGGTGGAGGGGTGGTGGTAGTGGTGGTAGTGGTGGTAGTGGTGGTGCATTCTGAACATTCCTATCTCTGTCTGACGCAGCAAGGAATCTCTGAAAGTCTTCCTTTTTCCAAAGAAAAGGACAGGAGTTTTGCCAGGAACGAGAGAGGGAAGGAAAATAGCGAAAAAGGGGGAAACTAAACTGTAGGCAGCAAACGTTGAGACTGTTGGTTGTTGATTTTAAGTGAAAGAGAGAGAGATTTGGAAAAGCTATTTCCTCTCTTGCCCGGGTTTGACCTCTGGGGCACTTTTGAGCAGAATCGGTTTAGATGGAAACAAAACGAATGACCTCGGCCTCCCAGCTAACATCACACCCCACCACAACTCTACCCCGTGCAATGTTGATTCACAGATGGTCAGAAGCAGAACTTTCCAGAGTTTATGAAACATTTGGTATTAGATTAAGGTATTAAGTAATCTAATTAAGTATTGGTGAGATATGGTTGAAGCAAATTTGTTGGAAACCCTGACACAAACAAGCTGCAAATGAAGTACAATATGCACATATCGGAAAAATAAAACCTGGAATGTAGATGATGTTAGATGTTAGACGTTTTCGTAGCGACCTCAACGTGTTTTAGCCAGTATTATTCCTTTAAAGGTCAGGGTAAGGTTCTGGGGGGGGAATGGAACACATTGCGGGCCCAACCAAGAGGGAAAGTCTGTTTAGTGACAAAGATGTCCGTGTGGTTCCTTAATGTGCTGTTAAAGTGTGTTTCGACAGCCTCCTGGAGAGCCTTCTGTAGCTGCTGCTCTGGGGCTCTGGGCTTCTGAGCTCCATGCTTGTGCTTCGCCCTGCGGCTTGGAGGAGAAGCTCACACGAAATGGCCTCAAACACAGAGAGCGGAGGAGATTGCAGGGCATTGCTTTGCTGTCAAAGACCATCTGACTCTTGTGTAACAGCACTGGCACTAGCTTACTTGAGGACTTGAGGAAAGGGGGGGGGGGGGAGAGGATATAATGAGAGAATAGGGGAAAAATGTGGGAGTTCACAAATACTGCATGTAGAGATAGGGGTGAATGGGGGGTGAATCTGTCAAGACAGATTCTGGCTTTAAAGAAAAACATGTGCCAGTTGTCTTTTTAAAACAGAGGAACTAATGACGTCTCTCTCTCTCTCTCTCTCTCTCTCTCTCTCTCTCTCTCTCTCTCTCTCTCTCTCTCTCTCTCTCTCTCTCTCTCTCTCTCTCTCTCTCTCTCTCTCTCTCTCTCTCTCTCTCTCTCTCTCTCTCTCTCTCTCTCTCCTCTCTCTCTCTCTCTCTCTCTCTCTCTCTCTCTCTCTGACAGGTGGTGACCCCCACCAGGGTGGGACAGTCCTACACCTACAGCCCGGGTCAGCACAACCAACAGGACCTCTACGACGTCCCCCCCTGCAGAGCACCTCAAGGGGTATGTAGACGTGGGAGTCCTGCAGTTTCAACACAAACACACTTAGTAGGTCCCTTCATGCTCAACTGGCGGAGGAGGACGGTTCGTTAACACGGCCAGGGTTTTGGCTTTGATTCACACTGGGTTCACCCATGCTAAGAATATAGCCACAAAATGGACTGGAGTCAGGGTTAGTGTTAGGAACATCGATGGCTGGTACAATACTGCAGTTATTCCAAATGCAAGGGGTCGTCAAATTCTTGTTTTTTTAAAGTGTGTACTACTACTACTACTGTGTGTACTTTTAGGCAATGTGGCGTTCTTGTTTGTGTTTTTTTGTTTGAGTTTTTCGACATAATTGCAGACCCCCTATTCGGAGTAGATTTGACATAAACAAAAAAGGGCTATTTTTACAGTTCTTATTTTTCCATCTGTTTCTTTACTTTTTTATTTTCTGGTCAGGGTCGCGGGGGGTCGCTGGCACTCATCCCAGATACAGGCTTGGATTTCAGTCTAGTAAAACTGACTCACTCACTCCTAGTCAGGGTTCAACACTTTTACAACGGCCGCAAGTTGGTGTACAAGCACCCCAAAAACGTTTGCCAACGGCTCTTAAGTGACACGGTTTGTTCCCTCTCTTTTTTTTAGGTGTACGATATTCCGCCGGGCAAAACGTCGGGATCGTCGCTGTACGGCGGGCAGCACGCCACCGCACGCCCCGAAGGAATTTACGATGTTCCGCCGTCTCAACCCGATCTTCGGAACCAGGGAATCTACGACATACCCCCCTCTTCGCAAGCGGTAAGAAAAAAAACATCATTATCCTTCCAAAAATATCTCCACCACATAAAAGGCGTGCGGGCCAAGCAAAGCAGCCGGGGTTTATTTCAATGCCGTTGAATTGAGGAAGTGGCCGCCATCCCCGTCCAGAAAAATGTCATGTCCGCGGACCGCCCTTCACTGTGTTTTCCTCTTAATTGGCCTTCATAAATAAATATATAACAAATAGATTTTTCGACGTTCTTGCGGTGCTCGCTAAATGAAAGCCTTCTCTTCCAGTTGTGTTCAACCAAAACTCCCTGCTTCATGGTTTTTCTGCCTGAGAACTTTCCAACGGGGTAAAAAGGAAAGCCGAGGCCCATAAATGGTGGCTTTCGAGAGCTTCTAAGGTTTCCCCCAGTCTCCAGATCCAGCCAGGCTTGAGGCCCGTCGGTTTGTTTGTAATAACCTGAAATATGCTGGAACCTGTTATTTGCGTCGCTCCTAATTACAGTGATGGCATGGTCGTCTAGCAATAATGGGTGGATTTCTGGGGCCCGGTGGAAATCGCTTAGGAGGCTGTCGTCTCATGCTTCCCTCTCCCCTCTCCGGTGGTGCCGTGTGCCCGTGTGCGTCACAACAGATCTACCGTGAGTTGTGGAGCGAGTGCCGTTAGCCTGGGGGCCTGTGCTCTACATGCTGACTACTGCTGGGTTTAGCGGATGGAATAATTGGGGGCAGGGGTTTTTCGGTTATTTTTAAGGTTTGCAATTATTGTAGTGCTGTGCGGTCCAGAAAGCCTTTCACTTCCTCAATCTAATACAGGGTTGGGCAATGGCATCCAGTTTGAGACGCTGCTTTGCCCAAGCGAGCGTTGAGTGTTTTGGGGCGTGGTTTCTAACGCGAGCTCTCTTCCTTTGCTCCACACAGGTATACTCTGTACCTCCGTGCAGGGCCAACCCCGCGCTGCAGGAGGGCACCTATGACTTCCCCCAGCCGCTCAAACAAACCCAGGAGGCCATCTATGACGTGCCCCCGCCAGCCCTCTCCAAGGCCCCCCACAGCCCCGAGTCCGCTTACGACTTCCCCCCGAACTCTGAGCTCCCCGCCCGCCACCACTACCCGGCGGCCAACGACAACGAAGGGATCTACGACGTCCCGCCCCCGACGCATCACTCCGACGCAGCGCGTTGCCAGGGCGACCTCTACGACATCCCCCGGGGCATGCAGACCGTCCCCCAGCACAGGACGCCCCCCATCGCCGCCGTCCCCCCCGCCCCCGCCAGCGAGCGCTGCGACAGAGGCAGGGGCGTGTACGACGTGCCCTCGCAGGACTCGCCCCGGGGCGTGGCCGACGTGACGGACGGCGTCAACCGGCTGTCCTTCTCCAGCACGGGGAGCACCCGCAGCAGCATGAGCACCTCCTCGTCCTCCACGGGCTCCGGCGCCGAGGGCCGTCTGGCTCTGGACCTGGACGCCGCCGTCCAGAGACTGTTCCGGCTGCAGCAGGCGGTGGAGGCCTCGGTGGGGGCGGTGCAGACGCTGGCCGCCTCCCCCCACTGGAGGACCTTCCCCTTCATGGAGCGCCACGCCAACGACGTCCGCGCGGTGCTGGACCGCGTGCGGGCCGCGCTGGGCGACTTCCTGGTGTTCGGGCGCGGCGCGGCGGCCAACGCCACGGCGCTGTCCGACCCCGGCCTCCACAGCAAGCTGCGGAGACAGCTGGGCCGTCTGGAGGACTCCCAGCAGATCCTGCTCCAGACCTACCAGGCCCTGGAGACCTGCGGCTGGTCCGTCAGCACGCTGGCCTCCCCGCCCTCCTCCAGGCAGCAGCAGCACCACCCCCACCACGCCAAGAGCGACGAGCTGGACCGCTTCGTCATGGTGTCGCGCACCGTGCCGGACGACGCCAAGCAGCTGGCCTCCACCGTCAACGGCGGCGCAGAGCTGCTCTTCAGGCGCAGCATGGGGGACGGCTCGTTCTCCCGGGGGGGTACGCCGGAGGAGAGCCTCGGTCACCCGCTGGCCTACCCGTCCCCGGACAATGACAACTACGGCTGCCAGGTGAAGGCCTTCCCTGTGCCCTCGGGCCAGGAGAAGGACAACATGAACAACAGTGAGAAGTGTGTCAAGAGCTGGATGGAGGACTACGACTACGTGCATTTGCAGGTAGGAGCGCTGCAGTGTGACCACGTCGTCTGTGTTGTCTGTATCCAGTATTCTTTCTTCTGTGGATTATCTTGTATGTTGATGATGGGTCCATTTAGTAAGCCTATTAGTTACAAAGGTTGACATTTGTTTAGTCCAATACTTTCAACCTACATATCAATTTGTCAACTTTTAGCATCCTTTTTCTATCCATCAACTTGTCAAGTTATGATGAAAATGACAGTTTGAAGGCCAAGTTACAAGTTCATGCCGATTCTTACTGAAAGCACTCTGTTCACAGGGGAAAGAAGACTTTGAACGGCAACAGAAGGAGCTTCTGGACAAGGAGAACATCATCAAGCAGAGCAAAGTCCAGCTGGGCCAGGAACAGGTGAGTCCTCCCTCACTCTCTCCACATTCCAGATGAAAGACCAGGAAGGAAGTCAGTTCACAACAGCTTCCTGTCCTTCAACAACCCACATGACAGCTGGCATTTATTTAGGATTCCTATCTTTAATCAGACAAACACAGCTGCTGACATTTGCAGTCGTGGATGGAGGGACCAACACTGGCCCCTGAGAGTAGAACAATCAAAGATCTGAGATGTTGGGCTATGTGGGATTTCTGCTCCATGACCATAATGTACAGATGGTTCTCTCCTCGACTCTTAGACAGCAGCCCAGCAGCATGAGATTAACCTTTAATTCAGATGGTCTTATCAAACACAATAACCTCTCTATCCACACTAGTTGCTAGTCCTCTAGCAAAAGGTCAGAATTCAAATGCCGTATTCATTTTCAGCGAACGCTCCAGAGCAGTTGAAAGATGCCAGTGGAAATGTCCATTCCGATTCATTCACAAACGATTGTATTTTTGGGGTTCTCCTTCCCAGATCAACCAGTTCAAGAAGCTGGAACAGGACGCGGCCAAGCCGGTGGAGAACGACATCACCCAGTGGGCGTCCCACCAACACTCCTCCCCCCCCTCGGACTCCTCCCCCTCCCCCTCGCTCCCGGCGACGGCGGGCGGCGCCCGCGTGTGCGCTCACGACCGCCAGCTGCTGGTGTTCTACGCCCAGCAGTGCGAGCAGCACTTTGTCACCCTCCTCAACGCCGTCGACGCCTTCTTCGCCTGCGTGGGCGCCGGCCAGCCGCCGCGCATCTTCGTGGCGCACGGCAAGTTCGTCATCCTCAGCGCCCACAAACTGGTCTTCATCGGCGACACGTTGTCACGGCAGGCCGGCTCTCCGGACGTGGCCAACCGGGTGATGAACGCCAGCAACGTGCTGTGCGACCTGCTCAAGACAGTGGTGGGCTCCACCAAGATGGCCGCCCTGAACTACCCGAGCACGGGCGCGGTGCAGGAGATGGTGGACCGCGTGACGGAGCTCTCGCACCACGCGCAGCAGTTTAAGGAACAGTTGCTGCAAATGGCCGCTTTGTGATGGTCGGACATTTTGTTTTTTTCCCGGGTTCCGGGGTCGAGGCCGTTTCGCCACAGACGATACCACACCGTGTGTACATTTATCTATAATAATATATATATATATATTGCTTTTCATTAATCTTAAAGGATGTTTTTGGATGTTGTAAATAGCCACCTTATTTTATGTTCTGTATATATGTGCTCTATTTTTGTGTAGATTGTTTTATATGAGTATGGTATGAATATATATATATATATACAGAAACAGTATTGGTTTCTCCGTAGGATAACTTAGACATATTTTCGTAACATTCCTGTTGTATATTATGAAGCACCTTATCAACTGTCCTGTTTGATTTCACACGGAGCAATGTTGTCCGTTCACCCTACTGCTGGAGGCCACCATAGATCTCCATGGAAACGGTTTGATGGCGGCCTCAAATGTTCTTGTTCAGGGCTGGGAGGGGGGGGGGGGGGGGGGGGTCTCTACACAGACCAAGTAAAGGATTGTTCTAAGTCTACGACTGTGTCGCCTGATTTATTTCAGTTTACGTTTTCATTTGATAACTTGTGACCAGTATTAGATCATAAAAGTGTTAGAAGGGGAAAAGTGTGAATGAAAGAAATGGAGGGTTTTCTACTCGTATGAACATTTCAAAGACAAACAACTTCATCCTAGGTCAACGTTTTTTAAGACGATGTAGGAGGGGAACATCTTGTGAAGTTAAAGGGCCGCTGTGCGAGATAACTTATAATAACAATAACGTGTTGTAATAAAATGCATAGTTTGTTGAATAAAAGAAATTGGCTACTAATTGACAGAATAAGCAATAGCTCTATATGTTGTGAACAAACAACGAGGCAATAGGGTTAAGTTAAATTGAGAAACCAGATGTACGTATATCACAATTGAAAGTTAAACGGCTAGTAACCAGTTACACTTGAATAATCGTATACGTTGCCCCTGCTCTGTATAAACAACTATAGTTGTAACTTACAGGTCTTCTGCAGTGGTAATGATAGTTATTTGAAACAAAATCTGATGCAACTATTCCTGGCATAAAACCAGATAAGAGAAAAGGCCTACTTGAAAGTAGTTAGACGAGGGGAAGAAAGTGGCAGATCAATTAGGAATATTATTCGGAGATATTTTTTCAAGAAATACCGGTTTTCATGTAGTTTGGTGTGAAATTGTTTGGCGTTATTTTACTGGGAGCTTGTGGGATGATCGAGTCATTGGATGTGGGATTATTGGGTTTGTGGTATTGGTTGAAAAAACAGGCTACGGTGGCCTGAAAGACACCATTTTGACTGTGGGACCTTTGATTGTTCTCAGACTCCCTAAAGTCGTCTGCTAATTTATTTATGTAAATGTAATGAGTCAAGTAATAATGTTGTGCAACAATGAAAGGGAACTGAGGTTTGGGCGTACTTTGCCATCTGACTCACACACAAAAACATCCATTGTGTTTCCCTTCTCTTCTGGTCATCTTCCCACTCGTTCATTATAATGTGACTGAAATACAGTCTCTCCCTGTGGACAGACTATAGATAGACAGCACAGGGTGTTCACAACGAAGACATTCCCTTCATCACCCCCCAATGAAACCCCCTCCAGACCCCCTCCCTCCCTCCTCCAAGCTACCAATAGGAAAAATGTTCAGAGTGAAAATCCTCTGAGCACACAGAGTCTGGCACTTACAAGCGACCTCGCTGTTTTTATTGCCCTCTGCATTCCACCGCGCCGTCTCCCGGGAGATGACAGAGAAGAGAATCTGCAGCGGAGTGACGTCGGACGGTTTGGCTCTGCAGGGTTGAACCCCAGCGTTGGCCTCTCGACGACGAAGGAGAAGAAGAAGATGAAGGTCAATCCTATCTTCTTGGAGCAAACCGCGGGGCCCCCCAAAGCGACGAACGCAGATTTACTTAGTGAAATGTAAGAACCCGGTGGTCACAAGCAAAAATCAAGATTCCTTGGCTTCCGTTATTCAGCTCCACACTCCTGGGGGGGAATTATTAGCCCACGTATGATGGAGTCGTCTGCTATTCTGGGCCTGGTGGTAGCCACGGTGAAGTAACCCAGATTAGAATGGCATATTACTCTCAATTAAACAGACAAAACACAGTCTGTGCCTGTGGCAAACATCTTGTAAATCATTTTCTCCTAACCACAACCCCCACCCCCAACACCCCCACCCAGGGTCAGGCCCCCCGCTCCTTGGTCTGTTGCTGTAGCTACAGAGAGCTAACACTAACCTTTCTGCTATGCTCCACGGAGCAGTTGTCCCAGGGCTGTACAATGGGCCAGTGTCTCCTCAGTCTGTAAGGAGGTGCTGGGGAGGAACAGCAGCAGCAGCAGCAGCAGCAGGTGAGAATCTGCTCACACAGGGGATTCACCTCAGGGCAGCTGCTCACCTTTCTGCCGAGATGGGTAAGAACAACACACCGAAGGGTCATGGATGGAGCCCTGGATGGGGATGCGTTTCAGGGGCCCCACCTACCTAGGAGCCCCCGACGTCAGAGAGAAGGGGGCCCTTTCGGGGGGGGGGGGGGGGGGGGGGGGGGGGGGGGGGGGGGGGGGGGGGGGGGGGGGGGGGGGGGGGGGGGGAAGGAGCCAAACCCTAGTAGTACAAAACCCTACAAAATGACTGTTTGGTGTGTGCTGGACATGTTCTTGTTTATACTGAGCTACTGTATTTAAATAACATTTATAAACAGTGTATGTTTCATGTCCTATAAATGCAATGGGAATTGGGTCAGTTGGCTGGCGGGAAGTGGTGGCAGGTTTCATTTGGTGCGTGTGTGCCGCTTGTTGGGTGGGTGTGGGGTCATTTCAGTGGAAGCTCAGTGCTATACTGATTAAAACCCCGAAGAGGTACAGGAGTGACATCAGTGCCGTTTTAGAGCTACAGATATTCCGATGGCATTTCTGGTTCACCACAATCATTTCCTGTTCAGTTTTTGCATCAAGAAATCGCAGCATCTGTTCTGAGAAAGACTTCCTTTTTTATTTCAAATAGGGCCTCAGTGTCAAGACAGTATAGCTGTTGGTATTATACGCTGTTAGGACGAGACTATTGTGCAACCACTAGCATATCTACCAACTGAGTCCTCATACAGAGACCTTAAATACAGCGGCTCATTTAGTTTTTCACCATCTGCTTAACCTGGATGAACGTTAATCTGGAATATGCACATGCGTGGAAAAAGAGTCAACATTACATGTGCATATTTTGTCGTCACTTGTTATATTTGTTATGTGCAGTTACAGACATGATGATGCATCATTGAGATTGGGGGCTGAAAATAGTTATTCAACAAGAAAGTATATGAACTACACAATCAGTTAAGGTGAATTTCACCTTAAAAATAACAAACCGAAACAAAGATGTTTTTGTTTCTTGTTCAACATCTCATTAACAAGGAAAACGGCTATGCAAGCGCAGGACTGATTTATAAAGGTGCAATACTGCCATCATCTGTTCAAACACTATAAGTAGGCCAATGCTGATGTAATGCGCACGTACACACACACGATTAATTAGGTACAGCAGATACCAGTACAATACATTTACAATCATTCTACTGTTTCTTGTAACGGTAACGGCATATTTTTTAACGACCAGTACAACCAGAATCCTTAACCAACCTTAACCAATCCTTAACCTTAAGCCTTTAGAGCTTCACAGCGCAAACTCAGAATGCTACTAAATGTCTGAATATTGCTCAGTATTGGGGGGGGGGGGGGGGGGAGGATCTGCTTGTGAGAATTAGGAAGCGCATGAAAAATACAGGACATGTATCATCTTCAAAGAGAACGTCAGAGTTTCGGGATTGCAAACTAAACTGTTGAGTTTGCAACGTTGCAGTTGTTCAAAATAAACAGCGGATCTTCGTCAAGTGGAATGAAAACTTTATTTTGTTCCTTCCCACCCCTCTCCTGGGACTCTGGACATCATCCACAACTCTCTGTCCGATGGACAAACACAAACATTCATAAAAACATATCCCTCCACTACAGCCATTATCACAAAGTGTCCTTGTTCATATAAAAACTATAAAACAAACATTGGTTGACTTCGGATGTCAGTTACAGAGTTCAGGGCTTTCAGTCTATCAATTTGTCCCTTTTGTGAAGCAGCAACAACCAAGTTACAGTTAAACAGTCAAGCGTTATCAGGGCGTCTAAACAGGTGTTGCAACTGAAAAACATACATGTTAACAGAGTAAAGTGTCACTCACACACACACACACACACACACACACACACACACACACACACACACACACACACACACACACACACACACACACACACACACACACACACACACACACACACACACACACACACACACACACACACACACACACACACACAGGGTTGTGCAGTACTAACAAGTTGAATGCTCAGTGTTGATGGCAAGCAGCAGTCTCGCTGCCATGAAAGACGGTTTACTATTGCAGCGTTAAGTATTAGTGGAGGCCCCTCACTAAGCCTACTGGACAGTACATGCCTACTACATGACACATGTATACACGCATACACACACAGATGAAGCAGGACGTGAAGCGAATGGCTTATCCTTTCAAACCAAGGACGCATTTCCTGGTTCGCGCAAAGTGTCCAGAATGGGCGGGGCTTCGTGTTGACTTATCAGGTAGTGCAGACTATATGTATATTAGAGTATAGAGTGGATGGGCAAGCCCCCCCCCCCCCCCCCCTCCATGAGAGGCCGGCGTAGCAGGAAGGAAAGACGACGGGCGGTGGTCCTGGGGTCTAGGTGGCGGGTTCTGGCGACGTGATTCTTTGGCGTGTGCTCCTGGGCCGAGAGCGCGGAGCGGCGGCCGACGACCGCTCGGTTGGGGGCCCGGGCGGCTGGGTCTCGGCCTGGGGGGTGCCGGCTTCACCCAGCAGCTCCCGTAGGAACTTGAACTTGGAGAGGAAGAGCTGCCACACCACGTACCAGCCTGGGAGGAGTGAGGAGGAAGGTGAACAACACTTGATGTATAAAACGAATGTATACTAAAGACGTAAAAACAACAAGCTTGGATGTAAATGTTCAATTTCGTTTTCAGAGTAAAGCCGATAGCGTATTGCCTGCCTACACTGAACTTTACCTTATTAAATCGACGGTGAAAACTAGAGAAAACGAAACTTATTTACACAGGGTGCAAGGGTCAAATGAGATCTGGCAACATCTGAATCGCCACGTTCAGACTGCCTGCCTGCCCCCCCCCCCCCCCCCCCCCCCCCCCCCCCTTTTTTTTTAAACAGGGTAAAAATAGCAACAGTCAGGCACAGGCCTTCTGAACACCGCATGACAGCCATCCAAGATATAAAGAATAAGAGGACTACGTGATATCGTCGGTTTAAAAATGTCAACATTACAGCATCGGCGCACCTAAAGACTGTGGTAGTCCAGTCCACTATTAACATTAACTAAATTATTAAGTGGGGCGTGTAAATATCGTTGTTCTTTTGTATAATTAAATCAAATTTAAAAACACACACTTACCAAACAGCATGAAGAGCAGTACGCAGACCAGTGTGGCCACAATGACCAGCACTGTGAGTCCGACACTCTGCCACATATCAGCCCTGATCACAGCACCAAAATAACATACGGAAAAGTACAAAAATGTGTATTTCCTCTCAATCACAAGCGGGCTGCCAGAAGAGGCAAGCTATGCTGTTTATTTATTTTTACCGAGAGCCAGTCGCTGTGCACAGCATAGTTAAGAACAGGAGCTAGCTCACTTAGCGTGCGATCTGCTGACGGCGACGAACAAACAGCGAACGCATCGCAGGCACACACTGGCGTGTAGCTGTAGCTATCTAGAGATGACCAACCACAAGCACAACCTAAAGTGAAGAGTTTTTAATACGACGTCCGTATCCAAAAACTGAAGACCGAAACTAGCTAGATGGTAAGAAACCAGTCCTACCTATCGTATTCTACATATTCGAAGTATGTGAACGTCTGGCCCCGGGCTACCAACAATGTCAACAACAACACCGCTTATGTCAATGGGTGCCCCCCTACTGCGACTGCGTGAACTCGTTCTGGGCTTCTGGGTAGCGTAGTCAGGGAGAAAATTGCTTACCGTATTCCGTCCTTTAGATTCTCGATCTGTCCAGAAGATGGCGCAAGACACCCAGCAGGTGTTCCGTCGCAGTAGTGGCCATTGAATTAACAGGGGATTGTGACATGTAGAAACTAAATATGACTACTGTATTTGGGTGTCTATTGAATACATATATAGAGAGAGAGAGAGAGAGAGAGAGAGAGAGAGAGAGAGAGAGAGAGAGAGAGAGAGAGAGAGAGAGAGAGAGAGAGAGAGAGAGAGAGAGAGAGAGAGAGAGAGAGAGAGAGAGAGAGAGTTGTGCGACAATGGGGAATGAAGAAAACAAATATGACATTACTGTATGTGCATGTCTACCACCTGACTGGGAGCATCACCCTGAATGACCTCAGGGCCTTGCAGAGGGTGGTACGGTCAGCTGAACGTAACACATGGGTGCTCTTCTCCCCAGTCTACAGGACATTAACTAATTTACCGTGGTTTAATTTTATTTTACCTATTTTGCTATATTTTATTTCATGCATACTAGTATTTTTATTTCACCTGTTCACTGTTATCCTTTTATTATTGTGTATTTATCATTTATTGTGTAAGCATATACGAAGGAGCCGACAAAGTTAGCGATTCACTACTAGTTGCAGGACTACCTGTATGACTTTGTGACAAATACAACTTGAATTTATTGAATAAACAGCGAATGTGTGCGACTGTGTGAAACTTAAGGAACCAGATATCCCATAAGTTACTGTTTTTGCATGGCTCTTGACGGAATAACGCAAACATGCAGCTTGCTCGTTAACGCGAGACCTCCCCACGATGAGCGAGTGAATTGGTTGGCAATATTAGCAAACAAATGAGTAAGCAATGCATCCCTTACCTTCTGAATGTCCATCGTTTGGTTGTGCATTTGTTTGTTAGCCATGTGGGATCAAGGAAGCGTTTCCCTGTCGTCGGGTTCTGTCTGGGAACCTCCTCCTGGAGACGCGACCATAGACATGGCTCCTGAGTCCAACTGGCTCTTTCTTAAGTGGGAGTAAGACGAGCATTTATTGAAAAATAGAAAACCTTTTTATTTATGTACTAGAGTTTATATAAAAACTCAAACAAACAAAAAATAAACACAAAAATAATTATACAATATTCATGGACTTGGCAAACAGGTAGATCACCTTCTGGTGATTGAGCCAAATAGTTGTGCGACCTCAGTCGCAGATGCACCTCAGGTATAGAATCACTAGTTTGGATTTTTTTTTTTTGGGGGGGGGGGGGGGATACTGGGTAGTTATTTGGTTAATTAGCTCAACTACATCTTCCCATTTGCTAACTGTCAAGTTGCCATCAAACAAGTACTAATATCCTACTGAGCGGACCATTTAATTGTCAAGGTGAGGGGGTTCAGTATGAGACTGGTAGCCTATCTGATAGGTAATGTTCACAAGCTTGTGCTTGTGAACATTTTTACATTCACTCATTCAAGAACATTGCACACGAGCCAGCAAAAACTCTTCTCTGCCTGATTTGGTATCTCCGTCTGGACCCAGAGGATTCTAGGGAAAGAGCTTTGGCAGCTCACTTATCTCGAGGCAAGGGAAATTATTCCCCAAAAATGTTTAAGTGGAGCTGATGAGTGTCATCGGGGCAAGTCCCATCCCTGTCTCACCCACATCTAATTGAATCCTATTCAGTTTGAACAGAATTGTTCCAGCATGAGTCAGACCCATTTCAGGTCATTCCACCTTTACCACATCACTTGGCTGAGGAACATTTCCTAATTTTCTTTCCTTTTGCGTTGTCGTGAAAACTAAAAATATTTAATAGACAATATAATCGAAAACCTATCGTATTTATTTCATGTGTTATCAAAAAAAAGAAGAAATAAACATGCAGTAGTAATGAAGGCCCGTTCACATGCGTACAGGAAGGGATGTTTGTTGCATTTGGAATGCAAGAAGAGGCATAGGTGTAAACAACCTTTAAAAGGTGTGTGTGTGTTTGTGTGTGTGTGGCAAAAAACATACTTGTACAGACACGACTCTTGTGGGAACTTTGAAGGGTGAGAATGTATAGGTGTGTGGACACTGCCCTGTCTTCTCATTTACTTTCCCCTTCAGTTTATTTCCTTTTCCTTTTAAACCACAAAACCTTTCAGCCACGATGCGTACAACAAACATACTAAGCTGAAAACATACCAAGTAAAAACTGGAGGCTACCACACTTAACATTACAAATAATTAATGTAGCTAATACAATTCAGATGCAGGTAATTTAGGAGCAAGTAGGGCTAGGCATCTCAACGATGCCTACGGTTGACTGCAA
This sequence comes from Lota lota, assembly GCA_026745465.1. Classification (NCBI taxonomy): domain Eukaryota; kingdom Metazoa; phylum Chordata; class Actinopteri; order Gadiformes; family Lotidae; genus Lota; species Lota lota. Next base: position 15,223 of record JACYXH010000161.1, read on the forward strand.
CATTGGGGGATCGAATGCAGTACCTGTTGACTGGGAGTCAAAGGCGTATAGTATAAGTATAAACTCTCCTGCCCCCATCATAGCAATAATAAAGCACAGTGTTAGCATGAACTGCAATACATTTATATCACGCACACGTGATTCTTTAAAAACATGAATACATGCATAGAAATGGGTAAAAATGTCGTTATGTTCAACTGTCTGCCCCCTCGGCTAGGATGGCAAGCTGACATTCCACTCAACTTGACTAGCAACCAGATTGCTTATCAATCAAACGCCATACATTTAAAACATGTCAAAGGGAAAGGAAACCCCTTAAAATGTTCCTCTATTAGGCAACATGCCTACAAAAGAAAACCTACTTCCTCTTGAACCCACTTTCATAGTTTCACATAGTTAAAGATACAATTTGCATCAACAGTCATCTCATATGGCCCTCATTCCCAGAGGGCAACTTTGTTATCTAATATAGTTAAAGACATAAATTCATTCCAAGTGGAACTGGTTTATCGTGCTCAGAAAAAAACACACTTCGCCACGATACAGTGACTACAAACGACAGCTTTTTAACCGAGGCTTGTACAGCCTGTGGATTCGATTAGGACCAGGGACCAGGGTCCTGAGACCTTTATCTCCTGGCCCGGTCCTGGCTCTGCAGCATGATGATCTCGGCCACCAGAACCTGAGGGTCCAGCACGTTGGGGTACATCTCCATGGCCTGGTCCACCAGCCGGCTGTTGAAGATGGCCAGGAGCTTCTTCCTCACCGTCTCCCTCCCCCCTCCGGGGGGGCTGACCGGCGCAGGGGGCTGGAGGTAACCCCAGTGGGCGGGCCTTTCTCCAGGCACGGTGTACGGAACCGCCGGGGCGACGGCCGCGTACGGATCCGACCAATACCGCGCCTCCGCGGGCTGAAAGGCCATTCTGTTCTGGAAGTCCGTCGGGTGGCTGTGCCCGTGCATGCTCATCGGATACAAGGGCCCGCCGTATCCGAGGTAGCGGGCCGGGCCGTGGGCCATCACGTCTGGGTTGTGGGCACCGGCGGGCGGCCCCATGCTGTGATGCTGAACAGGGTGGTGGTGGTGGTGGTGGTGGTGGTGATGGGGGTGGGGGGTGCTGGTGGGGTTCACGGGGGATGGAGGGGGGTGCGAGCAGCAGCTACATGGTCGCGTGTTAGCCGGGTAATACTGGGGTTCTTGGCTAAGCATAGGGGGGCTAAGCCCGTAGCCTTCCCCATAGCGACGACCCCCATGTTCCCCAGAGAAGTTCTCTACGGAGCCCAGTCCAGAGTCCAGCTGCACCTGGGATCCAGTGGATCTCAGTGGTTCCCTGTCACTAGAAGACGGCTGGCGGGCCTTCTCCTTCCTGGATGGGTGTCTTCTGCCGGTCTGGGGACCTCCTTTGACCACAACGTTTTCACTCACGGGGCCTTTCCTGGAGGCGCTGCTGTGCTGGTGGTGCAGCGAGAGCTTCTGAGCCATCTCCTCCTCCAGAGAGAGGCACTGGGACGACCCAGAGGTCAATGAACCTCCAGAGGATAGGGACCCGGGTCTATGGTGAGATGAAGGAGGTTTGACCCTCTCCCGTAGTTCATCTGCGAGGGCCAGGTTGGACTGGGGGCCTCTATCTGCATGGTGGAACTTGCACTTGATCCCATACGTGCACTTCCTCCCTGAATGAAGACAAACGCACATGAAGGTTGAACACTCTGAGACCAGCAGACATTCCTCCACCACCACCACCACCACCACCACCACCACCACCAACCTTCTGTTTCCTCACCTCTCCACTGGGATGGCCAGCGTGGGGTGAGCGTTGTGGTGCGATGCTCACCACTGGCAGCCGTGCATCACCCAGGTGTGTGCACGGCTGGGTGACCTCATCCACTGGTAGTGGATGAGGTGTGATAACCATCACCCCCCCCCCCCCCCCCCCACACACACACACACACACACACACACACACTCCCTGTGTAAAAGAGCTCTGAGTGCCTTGAAAAGCACCATATAAACGCAACTAATGCACGGTATACTCATGAGAGAATAACAGTTCTCTGAGAACGACCAAGTGTTGGTGTCCTCGACACAGCCAATTGTTTAAGGATGAAGACCTCGTCACCATAGGTCTTACACGGTATGCTAGTCAACCGAGTGGAAACACTTGTTACACAGTATGACCACGTCCTCACCATAGGTCTTACACGGTATGCTAGTCAACCGAGTGGAAACACTTGTTACACAGTATGACCACGTCCTCACCATAGGTCTTACACGGTATGCTAGTCAACCGAGTGGAAACACTTGTTCCACAGTATGACCACGTCCTCACCATAGGTCTTACACGGTATGCTAGTCAACCGAGTGGAAACACTTGTTACACAGTATGACCACGTCCTCACCATAGGTCTTACACGGTATGCTAGTCAACCGAGTGGAAACACTTGTTACACAGTATGACCACGTCCTCACCATAGGTCTTACACGGTATGCTAGTCAACCGAGTGGAAACACTTGTTACACAGTATGACCACGTCCTCACCATAGGTCTTACACGGTATGCTAGTCAACCGAGTGGAAACACTTGTTACACAGTATGACCACGTCCTCACCATAGGTCTTACACGGTATGCTAGTCAACCAAAAGGAAACACTTGTTCCACAGTATGACCACGTCCTCACCATAGGGACAGGGGTGTTTCTTCGCCATCTTTGGAACCCTCCGGAGAAAGTTGTCCAGCGTGGGGCCGTGGCGACCCAGGGGGTCATCAGGAACGATGAACCTGATGGGAGAAATCCAACCCGCAAGTCACGTCAAGCTAAATCAAGTCTATTATTTGGAATATCCCTGAACCAAGTCTTAAAGGGCTACACCGGTCCACGTTATACGATACACTCATAACCCTAAGCCCTCTGAAAGGGCAAGAAAAAACTCCCCAAAACCCTAGGAACCCAAGAAAGAAACCTTGAGAAAGAACACAGAAGAGGGATCCCTCCTTCCACTGATGGTGAGAAGTGCAATGGGTTCCCAGTGGGCAGACATATAATGGTAGCAAAAACAAAGCAGAAATCTAGGCTACGTAAGAGTAGGTTGGTGGAAAACCGCAAATGAGTAAGAAGAGAGTAAGGAGGGCGGGAGCAGAGAGGGAGGAGACGTTAGTTTTATTATTATATTTTCAAAATCTCTCTCTCTCTCTCTCTCTCTCTCTCTCTCTCTCTCTCTCTCTCTCTCTCTCTCTCTCTCTCTCTCTCTCTCTCTCTCTCTCTCTCTCTCTCTCTCTCTCTCTCTCTCTCTCTCTCTCTCTCTCTCTCTCTCTCTCCAACTCTCCCATCTTATCTACAGCAGCTTTAGTCGAGTGGAGGTTTGAGAAGACGAGTACTCACTTGTTGCTGACGAAGAAGTACATGAGCAGGCTCTGCTCGATGAAGCGCTTCCACTCTGGGTTCTCGCCCTGGAGGTCGCGGTACGTGTCGTTGGACACGATGACGCCCGTCGACTGGTGCGCCAGCTTGACGATGAAGCGGTCGTCATAGCAGACCACGCGTTTTCCCGCCACGCGTCTGGACGGCGTGAACACCGCGATTTTCTTCTTCTCCAGGTCGCGCAGAATGTGCTGGTCTTCACCATTCGAACGGCACGGAACAAAGGTGGGGAGGGGGGGGGGGGGGGGGGTCACATAATCAATGTTATTATTACGGTTTGGTGTCTAGTCATTTAGCAGACGCTTTAATCCCAAGCGATTTACAGTTCAGATACACGTCATAGAGCAGCAGGGTGGCGGTTGGGGCAATGTGCTCAAAGATGACTACCGGTAGGTGGTGGACATTGGGGGATCTAACCCAGTAACTTTCAGTTGGGAGTTGAATACCCTAGCTACACTATCCTGCCCTCTGAACAATTACAGTTAATATGTGAACATCGATATGTTGATATGTTAAATGAACGGTAAGTATTGTTACCGGAGCGTCCTAACCACTGAGTTTAGGACGCAAAAGCACTTAAGTATTGGATGAATATAAAAAATGAAATTGATATATGGGTAATTTCCCTTTTGTGCTCCCCTGACAGACAGGGACAATTTCCTCAGTGACTACCCAGTTAATTTCCTTGACTTTAGATACATTTTTCATCTGATCACAATGACCCACATGCCAAAATAAATATGTATATATGTGCATAAGTGAGGCAGGTCCAATATGACTGAAAGATGTTGGTCACCAAAACACAATTCAATAACGAAGTTACTTTATTTAATTTAGTTAATTACATTAACAATGTAATGTTTGTGAGGTTTTACTTTAACATTCCTATGACTCCTATTGTGTAAATATATGTATTTACTGTATTTTTTGTAATCATTTATCTCTTTACTTTTTACTAAATGTCCTGTGCTTTTTGCTGTGACACCCAAATTTCCCATCTGGGATTATTGAAGTACCATCCAGTATGACCTGGCGGCCATATTGGATCCAAAATATGGCTGCTAGCTGAATAAGGACTATTGGAAGTTGCTACTTCTCCTCACTGGCCCACCTGAGATAGGGACATCTGGGCGCGATGGCTCCTTCCTCCACGACGGCACAAAGACGATGATGTCAGAGTGACCTCGTTCTAGGAAGAAGTTGACAGCCAACTGAATCCCCAGGCAGGAAAACACTTCCTTGTTCCCATGGCTGAAAATAAGGGGGAGGGGAAAGATTGGAGCAAACAACATTTAGAAGGAAGGGACATTTTTGGTCAAATTATTAACTTCATTGCAGCCATCACTTTTGTTCAGAACTGTTCAATATTAGTGTAGTGGCTGTGTTGGGTTTTCAACTCCCAGACGAAAGGTTCTGGGTTCGATTCCACGAGGTCCATATCCTACCTGTAGGCCGCTTGGAGCAAGAAACCTAACCCCTACGTCTCCTTGGTGACATGTATCTTAATTCACTATAAGTCACTTTGGATAAAAGTTGTCTCATAAATGACTAAAGAGTAAAACCTGTTCACTTTGACTTCACTGGGAATGAAGTCAAACAAGTGTGTGTTTGACACTGTAGAAAGTGTCAGTGTCTACTTTGTTATTTTCTGGAAATTGTGTGTCTTAGTCAAATAAGAATACGAATTAAATCATTCTGTCCATCATTTCTCAACAATTGCTCATATGTTCTTTAAAAAGAACACATGTTCATAGCATGGACTGGGTTGCACATCTAAAAGTGTCTGCCATTCAAGTTGTTGTCTCCAAACATTCCTCCCATTACCTTACAGCAGAAAACAAACCTTTACTGCTGCGGTCCACAGACAAAAGCCCTCATCCGTGGCCCATACTTACGGAGACATACAAAGTTGAAAGACGCAGGTCATAAATAGCATGAGAAGAATAACTCGCTTGCTTCTCTGAGGGCTTTGTTGTGGTTCAACGCTTGATCAAACCGTAACCGACCGTGCCAAAAGGCAGGGCTGTTTGCATGGGGTGCACGGTGTTGACTCGTGGGGAAGGGGGGGGGGTGGATGCTGAGAACATGACACGACGCGGTCGGGCCTGTTCCCTGTGCTAGAACACAGACGGGCTGCTTCCCACAGGAACCCGCGGCGCCACGCAGAACAGAGAACACGCAGAGCAGAACACGGATTTGCATACCTGAGCGCAGTGGGCCGGGCGTGCCCTCGCAGGGACGTGCCTGTCCATGCGCGCCGAGACCAAGAGGAGGAGGACGAGGGCGTGTGTGTGCGCGTGTGTGTGGGAGTGAGTAAGTGTGTGTGTGTGTGTGTGTGTGTGTGTGTGTGGGAGTGAGTGTGTGTGTGTGAATGAGTAAGTGTGTGTGTGTATGTGTGTGTGTGTGGGAGTGAGTAAGTGTGTGTGTGTGTGTGTGTGTGTGTGTGTGTCAGAGTGTGTGTGTGTGTGTGAGTGACTGAGTGAATGACAGCGTGTGTGTATGTGTGTGGGGGAGTGAGTGTGTGTGTGTGTGTGGGAATGAGTAAGTGTGTGTGTGTGGGAGTGAGTGTGTGTGTGTATGTGTGTGTGTGTGGGAGTAAGTGTGTGTGTGTGTGTGGGAGTGTGTATGTGTGTGTGTGTGAGTAAGTGTGTGTGTGAGTGACTGACTGAGTGAATGACAGCGTGTGTGTATGTGTGTGGGGGAGTGAGTGTGTGTGTGTGTGTGGGAATGAGTAAGTGTGTGTGTGTGGGAGTGAGTGTGTGTGTGTATGTGTGTGTGTGTGGGAGTAAGTGTGTGTGTGTGTGTGTGTGAGTGTGTATGTGTGTGTGTGTGTGGGGTGAGTAAGTGTGTGTGTGTGTGTGTGTGTGTGTGTGTGTGTGTGTGTCTGTGTGTGTGTGACAGAGTGTGTGTGTGTGTGAGTGACTGACTGAGTGAGTCGACAGAGCGTGTGTGTGTGTGTGAGTAACTGACTGAGTGAATGACAGAGCGTGTGTGTGTGTGTGTTTGATTGAACGCATAGAAGACAGGGGGGGCCACATTTGGGGCCCATTCTGTAATGGATCTTATGTTAGGCGCGATGATGTCATAGCTAGATGTAAACGTTTGCATAGACAACGTCTAGTTTTATTCACACCGATTATGCGTCCGACAACATGGGGTTTGCTTTGCAACCACACTTGACTTACGAAAGAAAGGACACCTTGCCATATGTGCAAACGTTGAACCTATTCACATAGCAGTTCACTATAGTTGATGGTCTAGTGCTTCCGTCATAGGCCTGGTATTTACTACTGAGTCATTCAGCAGATGCTTTTATGCAAAGCGACCTACAGTGTATTCGGATGCCATTATTCAGATGTCAGGGTGTAGCATGTCAACAGATAGACTGTGGACAGTAGGAGACTGAACCCAGAACCTTATGGCTGGGATTCAAACACCATAGCCACTTGGTATAAGACAGAGCATCCGCCCATGTGTATCGCCTTGAACTTTTTAATGTTTGTTTTGTGTTTTCAATCAATATTAGCGCTCGTTAAAATAAAGGAAACAATTTGAGCATAAACAGAATAGCGCTATTTCCTTAAAGGTGCAGTGTGTAGAATTGAGTGGCATCTAGCCAAAGAGACTTTGTTTACTATGAGTTCATTAGTGTATAATCCCATGAAAAACATAGCGAATGGGTCCTTGTCCATGGGGCCTGCCATGTTTCTACAAGCCCCGAACGGACAAACGGCTCTAGAGAGAAGGCGTTTTTAATTCAATCCAAAAAATGCATTTTAGGCTAAGAGTTTTTTAAAAGAGGTGTGTTATCCTCATGCCTACGACCCATTGTTTTAATCCAAGTGTAATAGTGTAATAGTGTAGCAAATGGCAGTTCGTGGATGAGTGGGATTATGATAAATGGGTGTGCATTCTTTAATACATCCATATTTTGAAGACGTTTTTTTTTTTAGGTTGGTTCCCTGCTGATAACTAAAATCACTCTTTTTCAGAGAAGTTGGTATCCAAAACGAAACAGTTGCGATACAACTGCACATCATGTTATCAAAAGCAACCTATCGTGCAAGTAAACATTGGCTTGTAGCGCCGACTGCTATTGAGATGAATGATCAATACATACAACAGATAGAGGTAATTATAGGTCTATGAATGTAGTTTACAACTGTGGATGCCATAAGAGGACTGTGTGTGGAGTTTCATTTGATTCAGTTGGTTGTTATCTGTAACTCCACCACTTGCTCCTACTTACACACTGGACCTTTTGAAAAAAAAAGGCTGGTGAATTGACAAGGGATATTATGATTATGATTATTATTATTTGTATGATTATTATGCTTACTATTTCTCTCCTACATGAAGGAATTAGCCAGACGAAAAATCAAGTTGAAGCAAAGCATAAAAACATAAAAATGCAAACCTTTTAGAAAATAAATGAAAACTGTTATAAAAGGATATTTGTTTATAGACGTACCTCATGGCCACATTGCTGCCGTCGATAACGATGGGCCTGAGCGCTTCGGCGGAGCTCTCTCCCCCCTCCTCCTGGAACTCGGAGCACTCTAGATCCCTGCTGCTGCCCCTCCGGGACCCCAGCTCAGACACGCCGCTGCTGCTGCTGCTGGTGGTGGTGGTCACCGACGGCCCCTCTTCGTGCGCCTCTGGGCTCGCCCCCGTTCGCACCAGCTCCCCCAGAACTCGGTCCGTGTCCGCGCCGAACTTCTGCATGACGGCGCGCACCTGGGCCGTGGAGTAGCCGAGCTTGCGGAAGAAGTCGAGCTGGTTTCCCCCGTTGACGAGGAGGAAGTCAGCCGAGGAGGAGGAGGCGGGTTCCTCCGACGACCCGGGGGAGCCCTGCTGTTGCTGCGCGCCGTGTTGCATGCGGTCACTGATTGGAGGAGTGCTCGGGGTACGATACCCAGGGTTGTTGAACTTGACATCCATTCAAGGTGGACCGCGGGATTCGGGATCATTCAACACGTGTCTCGCTCCTCTGGGTAGTGTAATCCTCAAACGGGTGCAGTTGTAGGATGATGATTTATCATGTCTTGTTTGCCTGGGACCGTCCCAACAATGTCACACCTGTTGCAAATAGCCGACATCATTAAAAGAAACACATCATAAAACCGACTAGACTAAAAAAAAAGAAATACAGATTAGAAATTAACAACATTCACACACTCAACACAAAATTATATGATGTGTAAGACATTAAAACGTGATGAGTCGGTTGGTTTTGAACGCATTAAAGCCTATTTGTCTACTTATTAATACGCCGAGTCTTAAGTATGTAAATAAAGACTAAACCTATACAGACAATACATTCCAGAAGTAAGAAGTAATGTTAGAAACTTACCGCAATGTTTATAACCTGCTATGTATAGGCTACACGGCGACGTCTTTGATGCGCGTCCTTTTCGACACACACACACACACACACACACACACACACATACACACAAGCGTCTGAAAGTCTTCTGATCGAGAGCAACTTGGCGATGATTTCGTCAGAGGAGTGTGTGAGAGACAGGAGAAAATGAGGGTAAAAAAAACAGGAGCAAAAGAGGTTGGGCCGTGTCGCATGTGCTTTTAGGAACGCCTTGAAGAAAACAACGCTGGAAGATTGTATTATAATCTTTTTCACGAGGTATTCACACACACACACACACACACACACACACACACACGTGCACACACACACACACACACACACACACACACACACACACACACAATAGATCAATACGGTGTTGTTGCTGGTATTATTCCCTATAAGATCAACAAAGAGACGCCGTATTCAGGGCTGTGGGGTAGGATAGAGCAGTGCTCGGACGTTGAAAACAGAAATGTATTAGGTTCGTTCTATCCACAATAAAAATCTCCTCATTCTACCTGGAGGCCTCCCTGAGCCAGATGCCCCCAAACCCCTACCTGCTCCTTAATGTCAAGGATCTGAATTCGGAAAATCTAAATGCAGTCCCTTTGGATAAAAGCATTAAGAGACTCTTTACTAATTCAGTAAAACTGAAGCCGACCGAGAGAGGGCTGTCCTCTTAGATACTGGGAGGTTGAGAACCCATACTTATGAACCTGAAGCGTCGCACAGCCTGTTGTGTTGGAGGTGGAGTTTCAGCCATGCAATACAGAGGCGTTAAATTATATATGCCTTCTGCAAGGTGTGTTTCAGGTGAGGCCACTTCTTACCTGGAGTGGAATGTTTTTATTCTACCGTGTGCCCTGACCGATCCCTGTGCGCCACGGAGAACCAGGCGCGCTGAACGTCCGCGGACAGAACCGTTCTACAGCAGTACTAGTCAGATTGTATGAGATATCAGTTTCTTATAGCGTTCCCCTAGAATCCCAATATAGTAATTGTATGGTCGTCGTGGATACATTTTTATATCTATATTCTTCTGTTTCAGATCAAAGCGTAAAGGGTTGGAGAGCAGACGTAAGTAAATGTCGTTTTTAATTCAGCTGAAGACAAAACGTCAAGGAGAAACGCCAATAGGTTTCCTGTCCACGTGAGTTCCTCTACGAAGACATGTTGGTCTTAGCATGCAAAGGTCGTAGGTTCCACGGTTCCACTGACTTCACAATAGTTTGCACCATTCCAAACATACGCTATACAATTTTCTCTCTCTCTCTCTCTCTCTCTCTCTCTCTCTCTCTCTCTCTCTCTCTCTCTCTCTCTCTCTCTCTCTCTCTCTCTCTCTCTCTCTCTCTCTCTCTCTCTCTCTCTCTCTCTCTCTCTCTCTCTCTCTCTCTCTCTCTCTCTCTCTAAGAGGTTCTCACACACAAATATACACACACACACACACACACACACACACACACACACACACACACACACACACACACACACACACACACACACACACACACACACACACACACACACACCTACCTACATGGAGAGCTGAAGGTATTCACAAAGCTCTATCAGTTGGCTAGATATATATTTTTCAACAATCATGCTTGTTTACCAATCTTAGCCATTCTACCTTCTAATAGAGGTCAGGACGTTGGATGTTTGCCACGAAAACAAGCCGATTCTAAATAGCTTTGGATAAAAGCATCAGCTAAATTATTGAAAATGTGATAGTAATGGCAAAATAGCTAAATTTTCTAATGTTCTGTTGTTGTTTTTATTTAAAAAGATGCTGTGCTTGCGCATTATTATATCTTTATTTTGTATTTTTTGTTATGATTTAGCCGAAAGCCCTTTTTTGCCGGTGCAACGTCTTTTTCATCGCGTGGCAGTTTTTTCTTCGCATATGCACTTCTTTCACGGATTCGGTGTGCCGGACTGGGATCTGGGGGGGAACCGGCCCAGGTTCTGGTGGTGGAAGCTGGGAGGCCGGTGGGTCTGGCTTTGACTCGCCTGGTTCAGGATTAGAGAGCTCCGGTGCAGCCGGGAACGGATGGGCTGTACGTTGGTCCTGGAAGTTGAGACCCGGTTTGGCTGTCGGCTCTTCGGCTGGGTCCAAAGCTTGCGCTGACACTGGGGGTTCTGGGTTAGGATCAACGGACAGTTCAGGTGTTTCCAAGGAGAGTGTCTCTTTATCAGAATCAGAGCCTGGTTCCGTTGTCGTGTGTATCTCGTCAATCGAGTCAGACCCTGGTTTTGTTGTAGCATGTCTCTCTTCCTGGGAATCTGACCCTGGTTCTGTTGTCGTGTGTATCTCTTCCTCGGAATTGGAGCCTGGTTCAGTGGAGATTTGCATCTCTTCGATCGAATCGGACCCTGTTGCCGTTGTACTGGTTATCTCCTCTGCGGAATTAGACCCTGATTCTGTTGTGGTTTGTATCTCTTCCTCTGAATTGGACCCTGATTCTGTTGTGGTTTGTATCTCTTCCTCTGAATTGGACCCTGATTCTGTTGTGGTTTGTATCTCTTCCTCTGAATTGGACCCTGATTCTGTTGTGGTTTGTATCTCTTCCTCTGAATGGGACCCTGATTCTGTTGTGGTTTGTATCTCTTCCTCAGAATTGGATGCTGATTCTGTTGTGGTTTGTATCTCTTCCTCTGAATTGGACCCTGATTCTGTTGTGGTTTGAATCTCTTCCTCTGAATCGGATGCTGATTCTGTTGTGGTTTGTATCTCTTTCTCAGAATTGGATGCTGATTCTGTTGTGGTTTGTATCTCTTCCTCAGAATTGGACCCTGATTCTGTTGTGGTTTGAATCTCTTCCTCAGAATTGGACCCTGATTCTGTTGTGGTTTGAATCTCTTCCTCTGAATCGGATGCTGATTCTGTTGTGGTTTGTATCTCTTCCTCAGAATTGGATCCTAATTCTGTTGAGGTTTGTATCTCTTCCTCAGAATCGGATGCTGATTCGGTTGAAGTTTGTATCTCTTCCTCCGAATCGGAGCCTGGTTCTGTTATAGTTTGTATCTTTTCCTCAGAATCGGAGCCTGATTCAGTTGTGGTTTGTATCTCTTCCTCAGAATTGGATGCTGATTCTGTTGTGGTTTGTATCTCTTCCTCTGAATTGGACCCTGATTCTGTTGTGGTTTGAATCTCTTCCTCCGAATCAGACCCTGATTCTGTTGTGGTTTGTATCTCTTCTGCAGAATCAGACCCTGATTCTGTTGTGGTTTCTATTTCTCCTACAGAATCTGACTGTGATTCTGTTGAGGTCTGTATCTCTTCCTCAGTATTGGATTCTGATTCTGTTGAGGTGTGTATCTCTTCCTCAGAATTGGATGCTGATTCGGTTGTGATTTGTATCTCTTCCTCAGATTTGGATGCTGATTCTGTTGTGGTTTGTATCTCTTCCTCCGAATCGGAGCCTGGCTCTGTTATAGTTTGTATCTCTTCCTCAGCTTTGGATGCTGATTCGGTTGTGGTTTGTATCTCTTCCTCAGAATTGGATGCTGATTCTGTTGTGGTTTGTATCTCTTCCTCAGAATTGGACCCTGATTCTGTTGTGGTTTGTATCTCTTCCTCCAAATCGGTGCCTGGTTCTGTTATAATTTGTATCTCTTCCTCAGAATTGGATCCTGATTCTGTTGCGGTTAGTATCTCTTCGGTGGAATCTGACCCTGGTTCCATAGAACTGTGTGTCTCTTCCATCACATCCGACCCTGATTCTGTTGTGGTTTGTATCTCTTGTACAGAATCGGACCGTGATTCAGTTGTGGTTTGTATCTCTTCTACAGAATCTGACCCTGTTTCAGAGCTACTGGTCATAAGCGCCACTGCTGTTTCTTCTCCTTGCACAGACATTGGTGTAGTAGGTGCATGTTCAGAACCGTGTGCTGGGTCAGTTGTCGACTCTAGATCTTTATCACATACTGTAATTGTTATGTCCCAAAATGGTCCATCTTGTGGTCCAGGTGGCGTTACTGTTTCAGGAATTGTTTCCATTTCATTTGTCGGCTGCAACTCATGTCCGGAGAGTGTGACCACTTGTTCTGTTGATGTATGGATCTCCTCGATCAAATTGGACCCTGATTCTGTTGTGGTTTGTATCTCTTCTACAGAATCTGACCCTGATTCTGTTGTGGTTTGTATCTCTTCTACAGAGTCTGACCCTGATTCTGTTGTGGTTTGTATCTCTTCTACATAATCGGACCCTGGTTCTGTAGTGGTTTGTATCTCTTCTACAGAATCGGACCCTGATTCTGTTGTGGTTTCTATTTCTCCTACAGAATCTGACTGTGATTCTGTTGAGGTCTGTATCTCTTCCTCAGTATTGGATTCTGATTCTGTTGAGGTGTGTATCTCTTCCTCAGAATTGGATGCTGATTCGGCTGTGATTTGTATCTCTTCCTCAGAATTGGACCCTGATTCTGTTGTGGTTTGTATCTCTTCTACATAATCGGACCCTGGTTCTGTTGTGGTTTGTATCTCTTCTACAGAATCGGACCCTGGTTCTGTAGTGGTTTGTATCTCTTCTACAGAATCTGACCCTGTTTCAGAGCTACTGGTCATAAGCGCCACTGCTGTTTCTTCTCCTTGCACAGACATTGGTGTAGTAGGTGCATGTTCAGAACCGTGTGCTGGGTCAGTTGTCGACTCTAGATCTTTATCACATACTGTAATTGTTATGTCCCAAAATGGTCCATCTTGTGGTCCAGGTGGCGTTACTGTTTCAGGAATTGTTTCCATTTCATTTGTCGGCTGCAACTCATGTCCGGAGAGTGTGACCACTTGTTCTGTTGATGTATGGATCTCCTCGATCAAATTGGACCCTGATTCTGTTGTGGTTTGTATCTCTTCTACAGAATCTGACCCTGATTCTGTTGTGGTTTGTATCTCTTCTACATAATCGGACCCTGGTTCTGTAGTGGTTTGTATCTCTTCTACAGAATCGGACCCTGATTCTGTTGTGGTTTCTATTTCTCCTACAGAATCTGACTGTGATTCTGTTGAGGTCTGTATCTCTTCCTCAGTATTGGATTCTGATTCTGTTGAGGTGTGTATCTCTTCCTCAGAATTGGATGCTGATTCGGCTGTGATTTGTATCTCTTCCTCAGAATTGGACCCTGATTCTGTTGTGGTTTGTATCTCTTCTACATAATCGGACCCTGGTTCTGTTGTGGTTTGTATCTCTTCTACAGAATCGGACCCTGGTTCTGTAGTGGTTTGTATCTCTTCTACAGAATCGGACCCTGTTTCAGAGCTACTGGTCATAAGCGCCACTGCTGTTTCTTCTCCTTGCACAGACATTGGTGTAGTAGGTGCATGTTCAGAACCGTGTGCTGGGTCAGTTGTCGACTCTAGATCTTTATCACATACTGTAATTGTTATGTCCCAAAATGGTCCATCTTGTGGTCCAGGTGGCGTTACTGTTTCAGGAATTGTTTCCATTTCATTTGTCAGCTGCAACTCATGTCCGGAGAGTGTTACCACTTGTTCTGTTGCTGTATGGATCTCCTCGATCAAATTGGACCCTGATTCTGTTGTGGTTTGTATCTCTTCTACAGAATCTGACCCTGATTCTGTTGTGGTTTGTATCTCTTCTACATAATCGGACCCTGGTTCTGTAGTGGTTTGTATCTCTTCTACAGAATCGGACCCTGATTCTGTTGTGGTTTCTATTTCTCCTACAGAATCTGACTGTGATTCTGTTGAGGTCTGTATCTCTTCCTCAGTATTGGATTCTGATTCTGTTGAGGTGTGTATCTCTTCCTCAGAATTGGATGCTGATTCGGCTGTGATTTGTATCTCTTCCTCAGAATTGGACCCTGATTCTGTTGTGGTTTGTATCTCTTCTACATAATCGGACCCTGGTTCTGTTGTGGTTTGTATCTCTTCTACAGAATCGGACCCTGGTTCTGTAGTGGTTTGTATCTCTTCTACAGAATCGGACTCTGGTTCTGTTGTTTGTATTTCTTCTACAGAATTGGACCCCGATTCTGTTGTGGTTTGTATCTCTTCTACAGAATCTGACCCTGGTTCTGTTGTGCTTTGTAGTTCTTCTGCAGAATCAGACCTTGGTTCTGTACTGGTTTGTATCTCTTCTACAGAATCTGACTCTGGTTCTGTTGTTTGTATTTCTTCTACAGAATTGGACCCCGATTCTGTTGTGGTTTGTATCTCTTCTACAGAATCTGACCCTGGTTCTGTTGTGCTTTGTAGTTCTTCTGCAGAATCTGACCTTGGTTCTGTAGTGGTTTGTATCTCTTCTACAGAATTGGACCCCGATTCGTTGTGGTTTGTATCTCAGTTCCATAGAACTGTGTGTCTCTACCATCACATCAGACGCTGATTCAGTTGTAGTTTGTATCTCGTCTGAGGAATCAGACCCTTGTTCAATCAAGATTTGAGACCCTGCCACAGTTGTGGTGAGGGTCTCTGGGAATGAATTGGTTCCTGGTTCTGGGGAGCTTTGTGTCTCTGGAAGCGTTGCTATGGTTGGTTCTGCAACTGGGCCATCATCCATCTCAGGTCGAATTGTTCCATGGTCTGGCACTCCTGCATCTCCAGTCTCTCCACAAACACAGGGATTGATTTCTATAATGTTCTTGATGAGCTCAGAGCTGGGGAAGTTCATGGTAATCACTCCCAGGCAGCTCATGCGAGAGCTACTCCTCTTGTATCCCAGAACCATGTCATTAAGATACCTGTTAAAGCCTCTGGCCACCATTTTGGGACTGGATAAGATAGACGACGCCGTTGTGTCAGTAAGAACAACATGGCGATCGCAAATATTTTCAGCGATCCACAGATATTCCTTTATTTTATTGACCTGATCCTCAAAGCTCTTGAACTTGTGGTCACTTGGGAAGCCGGGTTCGTGGTAAACGATACCCGTGTTAAAACTGTCACTTTGAACCAACACAATCTTCCCCCGGGCTTGTTCAAGGCTCGGAACAGAGAGTTCGGTCCACACTTGATCCTGGTGCTGTTTGACCAGGTGAAGTATCAGCCCTTCGATTATTTTACGATATGCTCCATGCAGCGTTATTCTTAACAGCACCGTCTCGCTGGCATGCGACTCTAAGAAGTCCAAGGCTATCGTCACTACTTCTTCCAGTTCAGTTTTTTGCCACAACATCCAGAACCCATCTCGAACGTCAACGCTCTGGTGTGCGAGGAACCAATTCCCAACGTGGATGTCGAAGTATCGCAGCCCGGCTTTGAGTTGCGTGCCAAAGGTCCAGACTTGACATGTCATATGGGGGCCTCCGTGGAGGGTGAGGCTTTCATGCGTTCCCGGGATGGAGAGAGTGGAAATGGGCGTGTCGTCAGGGATGGACTCCATCCAGTTCAGGTTATAGGAACCCTCATTTAGATACATGTCGTCGTTGAAACCTGTCTCTGAACATGAAGTGAAGGCTGCAACAATTCTGGGCAGAGGGACACAGACAGGGAGAGGAAGGGGGTGTGAGAGATGGAGAGAGAGAGAAAGAGAGAGAGAGAGAGAGAGAGAGAGAGAGAGAGAGAGAGAGAGAGAGAGAGAGAGAGAGAGAGAGAGCGAGAGAAACTCACAACTTTCCTTATTAAAGTTGAGCCTATATTTTTGACCATGTGAAATAAAATAAAAATAAAATGGAATAAATGCACATCGATTTTTACGAAATCTCTAATGTTATATATACGAACCACGATACAATATTGTAATATATTCTGATTAACTACATTAGCTTCAGATATAAAAATCATCGAGATACTTACAAAAGCAGAACCCAGGGATACCGATAAAGACCCATTTTTAGTCTTCTGAACTGTCAGTAGTCCGGTAACCAAGAATAAAATGTCCTCCTTCGACTTTCTATCAGTTTGTCTTTACATCATTCGCTGATGTCCTACAGTCAAGTCCCGAGAAACCTCAGTTGTGAAACCGGAGGTGTGGTCATGCAACATGGGAAGCGACTGCCCCATCCCTGAAGATAGACAGCCATTTGCATCATTGGACCTCATCATCTCTCATTACGAGAGAGGGAGGACATAGACAGAGGAGGAATAGATAGGGTAGCGTGGACATAGTAAAACCGGTCTTTGGATCTCACAGTTTAAGAGGAGATAGTGAGTTAAATTAAGGTTTATGGAAATAGCATAGGCCTATTTCCCAGTTCTAACGTAGTGTAACATCGGAACATGCAACACTGTTTTGAGTGGAGTCTTTTGACTGAAACCAAAGTTCACGATGACTTGGCAGATGCTTTTATCCAAAGCAACTTACGATGAATTCAGATTCATGCGATTCAGGAGCAGGTTAGATATAGGGGCATCTCACTCTAGGATAGTGAACACTAGGTAGGCTGTGCACACTGGGGATCGAACCCACAGCCTTTCAGCTGGGAGTTCACCCCAACCACTGACTACAAGTATACCATCTTATCCTGTTTTCTTGACACAATATAACTCTGTTGTCCTATACTGTTTCCCATGATGACATGTATGTCGTTGAGATATCAATCTCAAAGAAACACAACCCCTTCAAGTGTTTTGTGTCCTTCTACTTCTCTGATTGGCTGTGCCGCGCTTAACCAATCAGCTTATGTCTGGCTGTTGCTAATCCCTCGGCCACCTGTTCCTTCTTAATGAGGCTAACCGGTGGTGTGTGTACAGTATGTGTGTGTGTGTGTCAGTTGTGTAAAGGCATGCGTTGTGCAGGTATTTAGTCCAACCATTAAAGTGATAACATCTGCTCTTTGCTGAAGCTGCCATGCATCACGTCCCTGGAATGAATGGTATTCAATTTCAGCTGATTAGCTGAACAACCAAACCATCCGTACAGGACTTGAGTCCGGGCTGTGGATCCTACTTGCCTTGCAGACACACCCACACACACACACAGCCATGTCTATGAGGACTCTGCCGCTGGTTTTTATCAACATGGGAGGAGAAATGCTTTACATACTGGACCAACGGCTTCAGGCCCCCAACACTGCTGTGGACTGCTCAGAGAAAGGTACAGACAGACAGACAGACAGACAGACAGACACACACACACACACAGAGAAAGGTACACACACACAGAGAAAGGTACACACACACACACACACACACAGAGACAGAGACAGAGAGAGAGCGCTAATACTGGCTTGTACTTAGTAGTTCCAGTACCCCCAAGTTACCTGCAAAAGCTTCACCCTAACCACCTATAACGCATTACCTTATACCCATCCATTAGCATTATTATATGACTATCAATTCCGAATTATAAGCAAATATGTTGTTTGTTAGCGTGTGGTCTATAGTTACATAGTTTATATGATACCCATGGCCATGGTGTTTGAGTGAAACACATCTCTAAATCGACGTCTAAATCCAGGATAACTATAATGAAAAAACATACGCCTCACAGATTCCAGGTTACGTTTAAATGACATGAGTCAATGTATCCTAACATGACATAGGCCTAGTGTTTGCGTTTCATTTAGCTGCCAATATTTGTAAAATTTGCATTTTGGACATGATAGCACACACACACCCTTGGGCGCACCTGCACATTTCAACACATTACAACACGTTTCATCTACAAACCACTTATCTACAAACAATCTTCCGTCTCACCCTTTTGGTCCATTATTACACGGGTGGAGGTGTATGGTCGGAACACGACAGAAAAAGAGGTATGTCTATCTCTACCTGCCTAACCATTGTTTTTGTCAGTGGTTCAAGCTACAATCCATAAACACTTCCACACCGAATACTCTGTGACACTGAACCACGTGCTGCCCTCCACAGTGATGACCGCCATCATCGGGACCGTGTTCAGTAAAGACTTCATGGACGAGCTTTTCAAACCACAGCAGCTGTACTCACACAGGACGCTAAAAACCGTGCTAACGCGGTTAGCGCACAGCTCCGTCATGAGACTCAGCCCAACTAGCATGGACAGGGTAGGTCCTACGAGCGAAATGTGTTGATTTTGTTCACGTACAAAGACACAATCGCCATCAACGAATGATCTCCCAAAGCACAGTCATCCCCAGCCTCTTCCTTTACCGTGTGTCTTTCTGTTATTGGTTATAGGCTACACCTGTCGATAAAATGTTCTTATTTAAAACATGTTTTTCGTAGCTTTACGAACTGATGGCCATGGTGTTCAAACGCCAGCTCGTCCTGTGTCCTCGGCCGAGAGACCTGCTGCTCATTTCCTACAACCACTTGGACTCCATCAGGAAGTTTGTGGAAGACACTCCTAACGTCCTGAATCAAGTGGACGAGACGCACCGGAGAATACAAGAGGTGTTGTATGGAGGAATGACGTCATTCGACACAATGCTGAATTGAATGCGTCACATCTATTGGGTTACGATCACACGTTTGTTATAGTGCTATGTGAGTGACTTAAGGGTGCTGTAGGTACGATTTGAGAGTTGTGAAGAAAGAGAGAACAGAAAAGAGGGCAAGATTTGGTTAATAGACAACCCCAAATATTCATCGTTCCTTTGCCATTGAGAAGTGTTGCCTTCTTGGAACTGTGGTGGAGTTATGATAACGTCGAATGGGATTGACAAGCAAGACCAGACAGGGAAGAGATGTCCTGAAGGATGGCAACGGCATTTCTAACCAATTGCACTCATTTGACAGCTCTTAAATCTTACAGCATGTTTAAAATTCCTCTGGATATTCAGGCCCTGCTGTTTGAAAGGGGCAGCCTACATTCTCGTGGGAGAATCCGGTTTTACTCATTCTTGTGTCGTGTTTGTGTGTTACATGTGTGGATGGGTGTTAATGTGTCTGTGTCTGTGTGTGTCTAGGTGTACACAACCCTGTCTGACGCTGAACTTCAACTTCTAAGGCAAACACTGCTCGTTTTCCTCCAGGACATGCGCGTTCGCGTGAGTCGTCTGCTCTGCTGAACTGGTTCAACTTGGTTTCTGTAAAACAGAATTAGACGTGTGTGTGTGTGTGCGTGTGTGTGTGTGTGTGTGTGTGTGTGTGTGTGTGTGCGTGTGCGTGTGTGTGTGTGTGTGTGCGTGTGCGTGTGTGTGTGTGCGTGTGTGTGTGTGTGTGTGTGTGTGTTTCCAGGTGTCATTCTTCCTGAGGGATAAAGTGCAGAACCCAAACGGGCGGTTTGTGCTGTCCCGGTCCGGCCCTGTGCCTCACGGGACCGAGGTTCCCGGGGTGATACGGTAATGGAAGAGTCCGCGGGACCCCCACAGTGAACTGGACCCTGCAAACAATTAAATAGAACATAAAACCTCCCAACTCGTTCCAATTAAAACCGTTGCTGTCCAGACTGTGTCAGTATTGTAAGTCAAGTATAAAAGACAGAACAAATGTGGAATATTGAATAATTGTACTCGCGTGGTAATACTGTATATTTCTATTTCACGGTAATTTATCTGTTACATTTATTTTGTACATAGACATATTGCTGATATTTCACTTTTTATACCTCTTATAAACTCATGTCCTATTCTATCTCATTTGATTTGCTGTTCTTTTGCGGCTGTAAAACCTGATCTTAAAAACCTTTTTTTAATGAAAATCTGTTCGATGTCATTAACTAACTAACGCCATCACTACAGTGTTTCTATGTTAATATTTAATCAAATTCTTTTATTTTCCTCCCACTCCTCTGTAAACGGTGTCTCGGGACGTTTGGACGTGCATTTCCTGTTGTGACAGGATGTTGGACAGCAGAGGGCGGGAGGTGAAGAGGGTCCACTTCCCCTCGGGAGGAAGTTACTCCAGCCCGGTGAGGGAGGGGTCCTTCTCCCTGCATGGAGACAGAGTCACCAGACTGGGCACTAACATGTATGTATACCTTATACTACACACTGGAGAACAGTTCCCAATCCAATACTATCTTATCGGCTCCTGATCTCAGGTAGAGGCCTCACAGTCCCACAGTGCACACTGAGCAGATTAAATCGCTGTTTTGTGCCCCAAGTCACTAAGAGCCTTTAATAAAAACATTATAAACATCCAGAACAAGACAATGAACTCACATAATTTAAAAGCTCTGCTTTAATAACCGGTTTGTTTTGATGTTGTTTTTTATTTGTCTACTTTGATACAGTAGACAGGGTGAGTCTGAAGTGATTTTCCCTTCGGGACAATAGATCTAATCTAACCTTATCTTACCCACTGCATCTACACTACTAACCAATGTTTAAGCAGACACAATGTTATCTTGCTTCCTGGTTGAGTCTTCCGACCTTGGTTGTCAAAGGGGTTCCTTGTTCTCAGCCCAGCCTCACTTGCAAGTCACTTGAGATAAATACCTCTGCCAAACAACTACATGCAAATGTCTATAAACACTCCCTGAAGGCACTAGACAGATGACTGTACTGTCACTCTTAGAATTCTCTGTGACTGTACTGTCACTCTTAGCATTCTCTGTGACTGTACTGTCACTCTTAGCATTCTGTGTTTCTGACCCTGGGGTTTTCTGGTTCTGTGATTTTATAGATACTGTGTGAGCCAACCGGCGGAGACACACACAAACAGGAGCTGTACCGCCAAGGTGCCACGCACACACCAGAGCTGTGTCTACCTGAAGTAGCTCAGGACTCTGATTACATACATTGATGATTTATATCAATATATTTCTTCTTTTTTTTACTGTATTTTCTCTTGCTTGTTTATTTCCCCCACAAAATGTATACATTTGTATATTGTTTATTTTCTTTTGTATTCCCTTGGACTAACCTTGCTTTAAATTGTGCTTTATAAATACATCATATACACATTATATAAGAATTAGGGTATAGCACCTTTTAAAAACTTCGAATTGGATTCATAGAGAACCTTAACAAGGGTCTATAGAGGTGGAGGGAGGTTCACTGTAACTCACTGTACCGTGGAGGGAGGTTCACTGTAACTCACTGTACCGTGGAGGGAGGTTCACTGTAACTCACTGTATCGTGAGGTGGAGGGAGGTTCACTGTAACTCACTGTACCGTGAGGTGGAGGGAGGTTCACTGTAACTCACTGTACTGTGGAGGGAGGTTCACTGTAACTCACTGTATCGTGAGGTGGAGGGAGGTTCACTGTAACTCACTGTACAGTGAGGTGGAGGGAGGTTCACTGTAACTCACTGTACCGTGGAGGGAGGTTCACTGTAACTCACTGTACCGTGAGGTGGAGGGAGGTTCACTGTAACTCACTGTACTGTGGAGGGAGGTTCACTGTAACTCACTGTACCGTGGAGGGAGGTTCACTGTAACTCACTGTACCATGAGGTTGGGGGGGGTTCACTGTAACTCACTGTACCGTGAGGTGGAGGGAGGTTCACTGTAACTCACTGTACAGTGAGGTGGAGGGAGGTTCACTGTAACTCACTGTACCATGAGGTTGGGGGGGGGGTTCACTGTAACTCACTGTACAGTGAGGTGGAGGGAGGTTCACTGTAACTCACTGTACCGTGAGGTGGAGGGAGGTTCACTGTAACTCACTGTACTGTGGAGGGAGGTTCACTGTAACTCACTGTACCATGAGGTGGAGGGAGGTTCACTGTAACTCACTGTACCATGAGGTTGGGGGGGGTTCACTGTAACTCACTGTACAGTGAGGTGGAGGGAGGTTCACTGTAACTCACTGTACCGTGAGGTGGAGGGAGGTTCACTGTAACTCACTGTACAGTGAGGTGGAGGGAGGTTCACTGTAACTCACTGTACCGTGAGGTGGAGGGAGGTTCACTGTAACTCACTGTACAGTGAGGTGGAGGGAGGTTCACTGTAACTCACTGTACCATGAGGTTGGGGGGGGGTTCACTGTAACTCACTGTACAGTGAGGTGGAGGGAGGTTCACTGTAACTCACTGTACAGTGAGGTGGAGGGAGGTTCACTGTAACTCACTGTACCATGAGGTGGTGGTTCACTGTAACTCACCGTCCTACAGGACAGCACCAGCCCAAGCCCCCTGGCCACGGAGGAGCTCAACCTGCTGGCCCATCTGATGGGGGGGTTGGAGGTCCTGGAGAGGCCCGGTTCTGACACCAGCTACCGGGTCAACCTCTTCACTATGGAGCCAGAAGAGGAGGAGGCGTGAGTGGAGCTTTTTAACCTGTTCTGGCTGAGGTTAAATCTGTCATCCTCGATTTTTGCTCAAACCACTTTCATTTGATTAAAATCTTTTCTGGTGGATTCTCATAATTGTTTGACTATTGGCCATTGCTGTAGATCCCAATGCATGAGAACCATGAGACTTAATCAAAATTGGAGTGAGACAAAAATTGCTGATAGCAGCTTTAGTTATTCAGTTATGATGTAAATGTATGATCACATACTGTTATCCTTAAAATGTTAAAGGTTAACATCTCTTCCACTTTGTTTCCCCAGTGAGGCTGGGGACTCTTTGGGGCACGTGGTCACCATCCAGGCCATGCCGGTAAAGCACCCCACCTTTAAACAAAACTGTATACAGTGCAAATCCCTCTTATCCCAAAGTCTATCGATGCACCTTGTTCACCTGGCAGGCCATATTGGTTAGTTGGTTGGGGAAACCTTCTAGAATATTTGGAAACCATGAAAACTCCATGCAATATTTTTAGTTCCACATTCCATTTCCCCACCCTGCTAGCAATTAGAATGCAATTCCATTGAGTTGTCATGGTTTCCCCAAAGATTCTAGAAGGTTTCCCCACCCACTCCACTAGCCAATATGGCCGCCATGTGAATCATAGAAGCTTCTCATTGGTTATTTGTGTGATGTCAGGACGCCCAGGCTAGCAGTGAGCTAGCCAGGATAGCGGAGGAGTTCACAGACCAGGGCCAACCGACAGAGGAACCCTGCAGCTCCAGAAGTAGCAGCAAGGGAGCTGACCTGCTAGCCCTCATGGACACCTGCTAACCCCGAGGCTCAGTGCTAGGTGGGATGTTGATTAGTCATGGGGCTTATTCAATTACCAGCCTGAATGCGGCATTCAGTTCC
Source organism: Lota lota (assembly GCA_026745465.1). Classification (NCBI taxonomy): domain Eukaryota; kingdom Metazoa; phylum Chordata; class Actinopteri; order Gadiformes; family Lotidae; genus Lota; species Lota lota. The sequence goes on from JACYXH010000161.1 coordinate 38,930, forward strand.
CCAGTACCCAGCCAGTTTTTAGAACAAAGATGGCCACTAGGGGGAATAAAGTCCATTAAAAGCCGTTTCGATATCACACAGATGTTTGTTGGATAGGTCAGTCATAAGTAGGCTGGCAGGTTGTGCAATCTATCCATCAACATGTCAAACCCATGGTGGTCATCTGCAATACTGTATAGGTTTTTGATTTTGCTGTTGTAAATATGTTCTCTCATATTAGGTAATTTATGGAGCCGTGTGCCCATATACTGTATGTGCACGTGTGAACATCTGAAGGTATTTTATTAATAAAAAAATATGCTATCACTTATGTTTATGCCTTTTTTATAATTTGTTTGTGCCTTTTTTATAATTTGTTTAAAAAAAATCTAACACTTTACTTGGGCCATAACACATGTATATACACATTTTGTATTCTGTAATTGTACACCATAGAAATGCAGACGATAGGACCACATTATGGTCAATTGACATGGCCACTAGAGGGCGCTGTAGTACATGTTGCTACAGGAACATGTGACGTCACCACATGCTCTTCCTTACTGGTCATTTGTTTTGGTTTTGAGCGGCACTTTCTCCTCAGTCATCACAACTGCATCAAATAAGCGTTGATGCTCTGACAAATACAGGTAACTAACGTTTCGTTTTTGATGTGCGTTTAAAACCATCCTGCAGAACCGAGGCGTGTAGTTTTGCTGGCTGTGCAATGAACCTTTAGCAAGTCTATTAGCCACATTCAGGACGGACGTCACACTGAAAAACATGCCACAATAAAGTGAACCAGGCAAATAGTGAGCTGGCGTTTATCTGCCAACGTTATCCTCATAATAGGAGGGTGTTGTGAATAATGACCTACTCACAGTTGTAACTTTTCTGCACAACCGAAGTTGCTTGCGTGTTAAACTAGTTGTCCAAGGATGTCTTACTTGATCTGCTTCTATCGCAATGCACTGAAAATGTCCATCTGACAGTAGGCCTATGATAGAAAACAAACGTAACATACCTAACTGACTCACCCTCAGATACCCCCGACATAGTAACCATGGAGTCGGATGGCCTTGCATATGACCA